>VDFB02354464.1:0-60347 GCA_007258455.2 Sequoia sempervirens
TAAACGTGCTTGCAAGAACTTGCCTATGAGTTTCCTATTTGAGATGTTTCTCATAGTAAGCCCTCTCTTAAAGGTGACTCAAAGCAATAAAATCCATTTTGAGTGTTTCTCTTGCACCCCAGATTGCACGAAGCACAAGGGGAGACGATACGTACTCAAAAATGCACAAAAGACAAAATCACACAAATAAAGAACTTGTTTGTTTTAGCCTTAAAGAAATTATGAGTTCATTTTAAGCACCAAAATAATTTGAAGTTTTCTTGTTCAATTTTATCTCAAAAAACAATGTCTAGTCAGTTTCTAGTGTTCAATTTTAATCCAACTTTGAAGAAAAAACAATGATCTAGTTGGTTTAAAATAGAAAATGAAAGCAATAAATGGTGGCTCTAGGTTATTTCAATAAGCATTTAAAAATTATTTTTCAAATTTGATGCCCAATTCTCCAATTTAAATATGCTTGTTGAGTTATGGATTTTTTCCTTACTACACCATAATATTGTACTTGTAATAATAATACAAAGAAATGTGTGGATTAAATGTTAAAAAAGAAACCAAAAGATATGCAAATCATTTATCAGTATATTCCCAAAGCTTTGAAGTTTGATAAAAATAATAAATAATTTAAGTTTTATCCAATGCCTTAATGCGTATTGAAGTTGTTTCACAAATAAAGACTTTATTACAGCTGTTATTAATGCCATTTAAATCAAGAAAACAAAAACCCACTTTACAAAAGATATTACTCCAGCAAACCTCATGACTTTCAATGCATTAAATCTGCATTTAGTGATTTTTTTTTACTATTTGAAAGACACCAAACCTACAACCTCCTCTTACAAGCATATGGGAATTATTTTGCATGCGCATCTATTTTTAGCAATATCAATTAAGGTTGAAAATGGCACAAATAGATAGGCAGAGAATGTTGTGAATATTTGCCCCAGTAAACTTGCATAACAAATTGGTGCACTTATGGGAGCATAAAAAAATGAGTAAGATTAATTGGGATGCAACTGTCACTGCTCAAGTTAGTCAATCAAAGAACTTTCACAATAATTCTACACTATGAGATTGTCATGTTCCTTTCTTTGTACCATGAACAAAGAGACTTTAATGCAATTAGTAGGTGTAAAGCGACTTTCTACAATCTTTGATTCAAGAAAATGTATTTGTAGGTCAAATAAAATTGCACCCATAGTAAAACTTTCAAATGAATGCAATTGGTAGGTGTATGACAGAAACAAAAAATATAGTTTTTTAAGCAAATGTACTTGGCAAGTGTAAGGTGCATAACATGAGCTCGTTTGAAAAGACTTTAAAAAATTTCAAACAAATGCATAAGTAAGAGTCTTTTGAACCACTGCCATTAATAGTGTAGAGGTTGTGCAGCTTTCAGAGTGATGCAATTGGCAAGTGAATGAGATGTGCCATAAATTCTATATGATAAATTTTCAAATCAATACAAATGGTTGGTGTAAGGAGGCACCAAAAATTCATTTGAAGAGTAAATACAAACATCAGGTGTAAAGCTAAATTCTATTATTTTTTGATAGATTCTAATGAGTGTAGGACCTACTTAATAGGCTAAGGCATAGACTTTCAAGTAAATGCCATTAGCAAGCTTACAAACAAACAACGAATAAATGTTTTTTTTTCAAAAAAAAAAAACATTCAAGAAAATGCATAAATAGGGATTAAAGCATTCTTAAAAGGTTCAAGAAAATGATTTGACAGGTGTACAACCACACACCAACAACATACCATTGCTCTATAAATGTCCATGCACTAAACAACGCCAACCGCTAAATAGAAGACATAGTTCTTTCAAATGTGTCTGATATTCTTATTGTAAAATTTGGGCCACTTGTTTGCCATCAAAATTCATTCGAATGAGAGAGATATTTATCCTTTAAGAATAGAAAACTATAGTTAGTGTTCTAGATTGCCAATATTTGAAATAAATATGGATGTTAAAAAAAAAAATGGAAGTTGTGCCTCCTACAATCTAGTTTACCATTCATACGCTACTCAAATCTACGATAAAAAAAAAGCTTCGAACACATCAACTTTTATTAGGTTTTAAATGTGTAATAAGTAGGTTCGATGCCTATATTTATAACACTATGCTAGTGCTGGTTAAAATCTCCATCATCCACCTAACAACAATAATGATTATGCATCACTCATAACGAAGCATATGCAATGGGAATTTTTCCTATAGCACTTATTGAGAGTAGTAGTTTGGGATTGCAAATAGTTCCCACCTTCGTAGTGAAATACTTGATAGTGTAGACACTGAAATTTGTTTTAAGCCTGCAACTTCAATATTCTTCCTAATTTGTATTCTTCATGGTCATGATTAAATAATGTCAATTATTTAATTAAGTCACTTTAACTTCATTTATTCTATTAATTAAATAATCTTAATTATTTAATTATGTTACTAATTAACCTTATCCTTCTTCTTCTCAAATTAAATAAATTTTTATTTAATTTACTCTTTATCATATTTCAACTATAATTAAATATATTCTTTATTTATTTAATTATTCAATTAAATCCCTTCATCACTTAATTAAATAAATCTTATTTATTTAATTATTCTTCCAATATCAAATCTTGAATTAAATGAATTATTTAATTCATAAATCCTATTTTAACACATTCCTCTATATTTAGATAATTATGTGAGTTATCTAGGTATTCACTTTGACTTGACTTGACATCTATTTAAATCACTCAGTTAAATCTTGATTGAATGTCTGAGTGGCTTTCTCGAGTAATATTTTCATCAAATCATTTAATCATCTAGTGCTAACTCAATTGAGTGTACATATTAGTTAAATATTTCTATTTAATTAATTAAATCTTGTTTGTGCATTCAAACTGAGAGTTGCTTTAATCCAAATTTATCTTTGCCATGCAAATATAATTCTTCTATTTTTGAATACCAAACTTGAAGATTAAATCATTTATTTAATCTTTATTTCTATTTCTAATTGGTATTAATCATGTCACTACTAATAATTGTCATAATGCATGTCTAATGATTCGATCTCAACCGTCTGTTGATCTTTCAATCTTGACCTGTCATTCAAATGATCAATTCTCTATAAATTGATCTATCTTTCATCATTCCAATCTCTCTCAAAATATTATGACTTTTTGGAGCAACTATCTTGAATCTTCGATGTTTTGCTAAATCATTATCATAGGCTATACTTACACTAACTTTGAAAAATCTGATGGCAATTATACTACAATGACAAAATGGAGAAGGGAAATCGAGATGAAACATGGAAATACATACATATTTGGTGAGATTTTTCAGTTTTATTTACATTTTGGATTTCCTTTGTTCTTTGTTGCTTAGCATTAGATTGCATCAAATCTTATATTGCATTGAGTGTGTGCTTTTTAACCTCCTTTGTCTATGTGAATTTTCAAGACGTTACATTTAGTGAACTTGATGTGAAGACAACATCTTCACTTATCCATAGAATTTTATTTGATTTTGCAAGTTTTTGTATGGAACAACACATCAGTTTGATGAAACGCCACAATTGACATCTGAACACGCATCAGTTTGATGAAACACCGCAATTGATATTTAGAGATGCATCAGTGTTACGAAGTGACACAATTGACTTTTTGAACCGCATCTGACATCATCAATGATGCATCTCAAAAATTTTGATGTATTTGTCATTTCCTGAGCTGCAACTAACTGGTAAAATACCGAGACACATTTGACAAAGAAAATGATGCATCTGATTGGTATATCTTAGGATTAGATTTTCAATTTACAATTTTGTTTTCGTGGTTTTATTTTCGCTAATATTTTGTGTTCAGCATGTGTATTAAGGAGTTAACAAAGTTTTTGTAGATCGATAGTCAAAGAAAAATATCAAATTACTAATGAATCTTTTTGTAGAATGCATGTTGAAGACCCTAGTTAAATTTTTGAAACAAATTGTTTGGTAGTGTAGCAAATCTTTCATTTGGATTAAAATTAACAAGTGTCTACTATATTTGGTGTGAAAACACAATTGCATAATTAACCTCACAATTTGGTACATCGAAGTATCCTCTCCCTTTGTGCATCTGTGTGATACTGGGTGTAAGAGAAACGGTTACCAACTCTAGAACTTGGGCCTGTTTTGGTGGGAAAAAGTGCTCACTCCAGGATGACTCAGACCGGTAGCACCCTAAACCCTAGGTACTTCTAGCTGGTATATAAAAGTGGATTCTTGGGGAAAGTCCAAGAATCACGCATATGGTTTTGATGAGATGGATCCAAAAGGGGACTCTCACTACATGGATCATGCCCTCCAAATGGAATGTCTGTATTAAAAACCTATTGTTTTAGAGGCCAACCATTTTTCAGTTGTTGCTTGGTATAGTGCAGGGTATAGTATCATTCCTGGAGACATTCGCTACTAATCCCCTTGAGTAGAGATAGTAGTTCTTGGGAGGTCATTGACAAAGAATCTAAAATTGGTGTGATCAAATGATGTTCATGAGCCGTGTTGGGGAGAAAATGCCACCAAATTTCTAATATGTCCACTCTCAATAAGGAAAGGTGTTTAGCACCATTCCAGGGTATATCAGTGGGCTATACCAAGTATACAAACCCTTGGCCTACTGGCCTATTAGGATTGTACTTGTTTGTTGTCAAATTAAAATGCTCTTTCAGTCCAAAATCAAACTGAAAACACTTTGATTTATGATTTTCTTTGTTTTCCAGAACTTGATCACAAAAAAGAGTGTTAGTTTTATATCTCAAATCACTTAAAATACATAGAGAGTCACAAACCAAAAAGTCACAATTGATTTTTAGAGTCACATCTATTTAACTTCAAGTTGCATCTATCAGTATCAATCACATATGTTTAGCATAGAGTTGGATCTTCCAGATTAGGTCACATTTTCTTTGCGAAAAAATGCATATGTTATATTCTGAGTTGCAATTTCCATTACGAGTTGCATCTGTGGAAACTTAACCGCATTTTTTTGACACAAAAATACTAAACATTTATTAGAAATAGGCAATTGAGTGTCATAAAACTGCAACTGTGAAACATAACTGCAACTGTGAAACATAACCACAACTATGACACATAGCCACAACTATGAAACATAACCGCATTTGTTAAATTCAGTGAAACATTTGCTAGATTATTAGAAAACTAGAATTTATGGCCACTATCCAGTCAACATGGTTATACTAGTTTCAGTTGTCTTTCCACAAGCAAACCTTGAAAAAAAACTAAAATTTTTTGCTCAATTTTGCATCCTTTAGGTATCATTTAGCCATCCAAATTCTCATTTTTCATCTTAGACTACATATTGCCTTTAGATCAAACTTCTAGGAAATTCAATTTTACAAAATTTAGGATAGGTCCACCATCTGCACTTTAGAAAAATCATAGTGTCAATGAAATTTGTTATTGAACCTAGTCCTATTATCTTATCCTTTGTCCTACAGAGAGTCCTCCAAGTTCATCAGTCTAGTTAGGGGACTCAACTTATCTTTGATCATTGTCCTACAGTGGTTCCTTGACATAACTAAATTGACACCTTGGTTAGACTTTAGGTAGTTGGTACCCTTGTCTTAGGTTTACGAAATTGTTTACCTTGGAAGTTTTCTTAGACTTTGCATCTTTGGATATTGTCATATTAGACTAGCATCATCCTAGAACATTCCTTATTTTGCATTCAGAAAATCCAAAAAACATAGACAAGAGTCATATTTTCCATAGACATAATTTTGCATTCCTTGCATATTGAGCTTATCTACATGGTTAAAACTCAGTCTAAGAGAAAAGAGAGAGAGAAAAGATGTCGAACCCAAATGAATTCATCAATCCATTCTGATCAAGACCTCATAAGACCTTGTTAGACAAATTCACCACTAGAAAAATTCAAGGACACATTACAGTAAATGACATAGAGGTTGTTGCACAAGACCCTAAGTTTTCTTCTTTTGTAGATGAGTACCTAGCAAATGATCGCCAATGATATTTAGCCAAATTTCTAGTTGAAGGAACTACCTTACCTATAGGATTTGATCTTAGAACCTTACAAACTCAACCTACATAAGGGATAAGCACAATGACTGCTAGTACCACTATACCTCAAGTAAATACAACCATACCATTTGGCATACCTACATAGAGTATGATAGTTGATACCTCTCTGTTTGGTACATCTGGCATGACATCAAGATTTATCTTTACTATAGGAGCATCATCATCCACTCCCTTTGGTCCTCTTGTTGGGAATAAAATATCTAAAGTGTTAGCTTCTATACCAAATGTCAGTGTCACTAGTACCATACCATAGTCAACGACCATACCTAGTGTTCAAGTCACTAGTACTATACAACGGATTACACAAACAAGAGGCATTCCCTCATTCCAATATGGTAATTAGAATCCATTCTCCTAGATTGGTAGTTAGAATCCATTCACGTATATTTTGAATTAGAATCCATTCTAACAGATTCCAAGTGAAAATCAATTTACATGGATTTTGAATTAGAATCCCTTCTTCCAGAGTGGTACTCATAATCTGTTCACACAGATCGCAATTAAAAACCAATTTATACAGATTCCAGACCATAACATGTTTACTAAAATTTTGAATCCAAACCCACCTCAAATACCAACATTCAATCAAAACCCATCACGAGACCTTGGATTTCATAATACATACACAAATCCACATAATCCACCTAGCACATCATTGACCTAGGTTGACGTCTTGCGAACAAAAATGCATGTACTACAAAAATAAATGGAAAACATGGCGGTGTCAACTAAGAAATCCTTTTCATTAAAGGACATATGCCCATTTCCCTTTGATAGATTATTGTACATGACCCCTTTCCCTCATGAGTATGTCATATCGAATCTCCCTAAGTACAATGGAAAATAGAATCCAATAGAACATATAAGGGAATTTTCTACCATATGCATAGATGTTGCTTATGACCCCATATAGCTTATTAGACTATTTCCAAGAAGTCTTGTAGGGATTGCACTAGAGTGGTTTTCAGGTCTAGACTATGGCATCAGATCTTTGGGTGAACTAGCTAAGAAGTTTGTTGAGAAATTCTCCTTCAACATAGACCATGAGATAAATATAGCAACCTTGTGTCACACAACACAAGACGAAGGTGAAAATTTCATCTCTTTCTTCTAGAGATGGAGGACTATAGCCAGCCGCTATCTCGTCGAAATACCTGAAAAACAAAAAGTCACTATGTTCTAGGTAAACCTTCATACAAAACTAAGGAATAACTTAAGGGTACATTGTTGTACATATTTTTCGGAACTAGTGGAAAAAGGGGTTATAATAGAAAAGGATCTGATTGAAAAAGGAGAATTTAAGACATCAACATCCAATAGAAATCCAATCATGCAAAACACCCCCAATGATAGAAACATATTTTGGTCTCACAACAAAAAAATCACCAATGATGGGGTAGTTGATGCTAAAATTGTACAAGTGAGACCACTAATCACATTACAAGGACCTAACACTTCTACCAACATGCTTAATGCTATCAATCAACCTCCTAACATGGTCAAAAATACTCAATGTCTGCAAAGGAGGTTTCAAAAATGTGAGTTCACTCCCTTAGGGGAACCCATTGAGTCCGTATTTAAGCAACTATTACAACATAATATTATACAACTACAAGAGCCAAGACAATACAATCTAGGACAATTTCAACCAATTTGGTGGGATGACAATGCATTTTGTGATTATCATAGAACTAAGGGACATAACCTACAAAATTGTCGCCAACTAAAAGATATCATACAGGATCTTGTCGAAAGGAGAATAATTGAAGTTAGTGGACATAAACAAAAGTCATCAAACACTAATCATCAAGTCTTTTCTGATCCACTACATGACCATGGGAAAGGAATTGTTCCCAGTTCGAGTACTCAGACCAATATGTTAGCCAACTATTTGAGTATCAAGCATGATTATAATAGTGGAAAAACCATTAATCACCTTCGCGCTGCCAATGAGAATATCAATACCATTACTATCAATACAAATCTTGAGTGTGCAGTCAACACTCATCGTATGAAGATCACTATCCAAGGTCCTCCATCATAGAAAATACCATAGCCTTCCAAGTCACAATATAACCTACTTGACCAATTGGGGAAGACCTCAGCCCAAATTTCAATCTTGGAATTGTTTCATATCTCTCCTAAGCATCGACACATTCTAGATAAGGCTTTACAATTCGCCATGGTCCCCAATGATCTTGATGTCAATCGTTTCTAGGAAATGGTGGGCTATTTGACCAATAACCATCATGCCATATTTTTTGAACAAGACTACGCAACTAAAAAGACAAATCATAATGATCCTTTGCATCTTGAAGTCCTTGTTGATGACACTAAAGTTAGACGAGTTTTGGTAGACAAAGGAGAAAGGTTAAATTTGTGCACTTTAAAACTAATTAAAGCATTAGGTTTCTCAAAATAATGTGTAGAAACCACCAAAATTATTGTCATAAAAGCTTATGACGATGAGGAATGAAAATCAAAGGGAGTGGTAACACTTCCTATCAAAATTGGCATTACATTAATGGAGACAAAGTTCCAGGTCTTGGATCTCACCCTTCCTTATAACCTTTTGCTAGGTAGACCATGGATTCATGCCATGAAGGCAGTCCCTTCCACATATCATCAATGTCTCAAGTTCCCTTACAATGGCATTGAAATAACTATAGATGGTGACCCAGATCCATTCCAATTTTGCACCAATCTAAAAGAGATACCCCAATGCCAAGTACCAGTAAACCAAGAGGCTTCATCTTCCAATCCATCTTCCTATGTTGATCCTTCCACACTCACTTGAACATCTATTTCACCCTCAATTCCTACCACTCCTAGGGTTGAGATCCAAGACAAGGGTTGTGGAGAGTATTACATGAAAACATCTTATTGTGTTAGCCATTTGATTCCTCCTAAGTCATATGGTTTACCTACATCAGATAGGAGACAATCTATGGTCACTATACACATTCCTCCCACAACAACTTTCACTAAATGGGGTGAATTAAGCAAATTGTCTATGGATGCAAAAGATGTCACTTCTTGGTTGTATAAGGAAGATAATGAAGAACCTCTCTCACTTGTTCACATTCCTACAGATCTATATGGAAAAGGTTTTAAAATTATGTAGAACAAGGGATATGATGGATATAGTAGGTTAGGCTTAAATCAAGATGGAAGAATTGAACCAATCTTTGTTTCTCAATGGCCAAAAGGCTTAGGACTAGGGTTTCAACTGATTCATATTGGCGTTCCTAGTACCACATCACCCTTAATCGAGGAAGTAAGTGCTTTAGAAGATATTGAGACATCTCACAAGCCAACTGACCAACACCACTGTGACTCCCCCAACTCAAACGAATATGAGTGGGATTCCTTATCCTCTACCTCTTCCATGGACCTTGACAAGCTATTTGGAGAACTTGACTTAATGTTGAGATCCTCACCAAATCCATTGAATTCTTGTCCACCAAAGAATATGACAAAAGAGGAATGTTTTAAACACTACTATTGGGAATCACTTGATCCTACCTCTTTGCAACCCAATCCATCTATTTTAGAGACCCAAACCTTGGCATTAGGCCCACCTCTCAATTCACCTAGATCTAAACCTAAGAGAAAACAGGACTTAGTACAAGACTTTTGTGACCATATGAAAAAATCAGTCCTTACCTTGAATCCATTAAACTTTGACAACTCTGACAATGACATGCCCTTAGTTTATCCCCAACTAATTGATTGGGACCAACAAGATACACCTGTCTTAGAAATTTTTGAGAATGACAAAGCAATTGTTGAGCTCCTAGGATTATGAGAAGGCATACCTAGCGGTGATCACAAGGTTGGTTTTACTATGGACTTGGACACAAAGCATATTTTGGGGAATCTTTTCAACCCTCCAGTCGCAAAAATGAGAAAAATAATAAACAAGATAAAAAGGATGATTCTCTAGGTGAAAACCGAAAGGCACCTTTAGACAATGAAAAAGTAAAAAAGAAAGGATGCATCCGAAGGTGAAAACCTCTTTGAGGAACCTAAGGATGGAGGTTTTAACATTCTCTGCATTGCATAGGAAAATTCACCCATGCTCATTGAAGAATCAGTAGAAGTCAATATAGGCACATAAGAGAATTCTCAACTGGTTTATTTTGCAACATCATTAACAACAGAAGAGCAGCTAGAATTCTGCAACTTCTTTATAGAGAGATAGATAAATTTTGCTTGGTCATATGCAGACATTCCTAGGTTGGATTCTAAACTTTTTCTACATCACTTTCTTTTAGAACCAGGTGCCAAACCAGTGAAACAAAAATTAAGGAAAATGCATCCACGGATTACTTTATTAGTCATGGCAGAACTCAAGAAACTGTTAGACGTTGGTTTCATTAGATCAATTGACTATGAAAATGGGATTTCCAATCTTGTACCAGTCACTAAACCAATTGGGGGCATCCGCATCTACACTAATTTTAGAGATATCAATAAGGCTTGTCCTAAGGATGACTTCCATTTACCTAACATGGACATGATAGTTGACAAGATAGCAGGATATGAGATGTTGTCCCTTATGGATGGATTTTCAAGATATAATCAAATCATAATTGCAACTAAAGACCAACCTAAGATAGCTTTCACCTATCCTTGGGGAACGTATTTTTGGAACGTTATGCCCTTTAGACTCAAAAATGTTGGAGTAACCTATCAACGTGCCATGACCACCATCTTTCATGATCTAGTACACACTCTTATGGAGGATTATGTCGATGAAATTATAATTAATACCAAGACAAGGGCAGATCATTTATAGGTTTGAGAAAAAATATTTCAAAGGCTAGAAAAGTATAAAGTAAGACTCAATCCCAAGAAGTGTGTGTTTGGAGTAAATTCAGGAAAGATTTTAGGCTATATCATTTCCAGACGAGGCATTGAAGTGGATCCAACCAAGGTGAAAGAAATCATGGACATTCCTCCACCAACTAATCTCAGTCAGCTAAGGACATTACAAGGAAGACTGCAATCCATCAGAAGATTTATAGTCCAGTTAGTAGATAAGACACATCCTTTTCAACATTTACTTAAGAAAGGGGTACCCTTTGCATGGACAACTAGGTGTGGAGAGGATTTTCTACTGATTAAAGAATATCTACTCACACCACCAATCTTAATGCCACCTGTTCAAGGATGACCATTTATTCTTTATATTACAACAACCCATTCATCACTCAAAGCATTGCTTGTATAGAATGATGATGAAGATCATGAAAGGGCAGTATATTATATCAGTCAAACTTTGGTCGGTTATGAGCTCAACTATAGCACCATTGAATGTGCATGTCTTGTAGTAGTATTTGCTACTCAAAAACTAAGGCACTATATGCTAAACCATCAAACAATGTTGATTGATAAAATAGATCCTTTGAAATATCTTCTCAGCAAGGTAGCATTAACAAGGTGACTAGCCAAATGGGTTATGATACTTAGTGAGTATGATATCTAGTATGTAGAGAGAAAGGCTATTAAAGGACAAGTCATTGCTGATCAGTTATCCGACGCACCAATACAAGAAGATCACCCATTAATTGCAGAATTTCCTGATGAATTTATATTCGTAATTGACACAAACACATGGAAACTATACTTTGATGGCTCACATACCAATCATGGCTCAGGGGCTAGTATACTCTTTATCTCACCATAGGGTTATTCCATCCCTAAGTTATTCAGGATTTTTTTCCCATGTACTAACAAAATAGTAGAGTATGAAGCTCTAGTGATAGGGTTATGCATGGCAGTCAAGTGGAAAATTAAGAACCTATAGGTATATGGTGATTCTTAGCTAGTTATCAGATAGGTAAATGATGATTATGAGACTAAGGATGAGAAGCTTGCTTCATACAAATGCATGGCTAATAGCTTTAAAGAGTACTTTGACAAGGTCGAATTTCATTAGATACCGCGTTTTCTAAAAAGGGTAGCAAATGTTATGGCTACAATTGCATCACTTCTAGACATTCCTAGCAACATGCCAAAGTTTGAGTTCTTCATAGAACAAATTTTTATCCCGGCCTACAATATCCTAGACTTTGAGATGGTATGTGATATTGTTGGTCCTAATTCCCCATGGTACAAAGAAATCTATGACTACCTTCATGCCAAAATCATAGCCACTATCCTGTCAAACAACCAATGTAGGACATTCCCCCGCAAGTCAACCAAATACACCATCGTTGGAGACACCCTATATAGACACACCTGAGATAATATCCTACTAATATGTCTTGATTCTAATGAAGCACAAGAAACCTTGCAAGGGGTGCATGAGGGTATATGTGGTTCCCATTCTAGTGGTCCTGCCTTAGCCAAAAATATTATGAGACTCAGTTATTATTGGCCTACTATGGAAAAGGACTCATATGTCTTTGTAAAGAAATGTCATCAATTCCAAGTTCATGGAGACTTGATACATGCACTAGCACAGGAGCTCCATCCTCTAACGTCACCATGGCCCTTCACCCAATGGGGAGTCGACCTCATAGGTAAGATCCACCCCACATCATCTAATGGCCACAAATTCATCATCACTTCCACTGAGTACTTTATGAAGTGGATTGAAGTCATTCCTATGACATAGATTACCAACACATAGATTTCTAAGTTTATCGTGAACTATATCTGTCGGTATGGTGTCTTCAGTCCATCATCACGAATAATGGCCACCCATTTAAGAATCAAGAAGTCTATCGTCTTTGTGATGAATTTCATATTCAACATCACTTTTCCACTTCCTACTACCCACAAGGTAATGGCCAAGCAGAGGCATCTAATAAAACCATCATTAGAATCGTCAAAAAGACTATCAATGATGTTGGCCATGATTGGCATTTATAGCTTAATCTTGTCTTATGGGCTTATCGCACAAGTATTCGTACTCCCACTGGCACCACTCCCTATTCACTAATATTTGGTTCTGAAGCCATTCTTCCTATTGAGGTCGAGATTACTTCCCTGAGGGTATCCTTGAAAGGCCACATTCATGATGAAGAGTACCGAGTATCGAGACTCCATGAGCTAGAATTCCTAGATGAGCGAAGACAAAAGGCACTAGACCATCTCCAAGAATATTAGAATCACCTTCATCGTAGCTATAATAGGAAGGTATTGAACAAAAAATTTGACATTGGTGACTTGGTTTAAATGGAGAACCCAAAGAATCAAGCAGAAAGACAAAAACCAGGAAAGTTTGAACCAAACTGGTTAGGACCTTATATTGTTATAGAAGCCTTTGGATCAGGAGCGTATCAACTCTCTACTCATGAAGGGGAACCATTGTCCTCCCCAATCAATAGTCTTCATTTGAAGAAGTTCTATGGATAGCTTCTGAGAGCCTTGTCTTAATTAGCCAAAATATAAAAAAATCAAAAAATCAAAAAATCGTTACCAAGGTGAAAGCATGGTAAATAGGCGTCTTGGTAACACCAAAAAAATTAGAAAATCCAGAAAATAGTAAAGACAAAGAATTCATCCAATAGTGAAAACCACTTCGGTGGCATGTTGGATAGGTACCATGCTGAAAACCTGGAAAATAGGTGCCATGTGTAGTTGACTTTGCTCCTTTGTCTACTATTATTCTAATCTAGCATACCTTGTACATAGTCCTTATCCCTGTACATATACCCTATTCTTGTACATATTGGTTATCCTTGTACATAGTCCACATCCCTATACATATCCTTTATCCCTATACATACTACTTATCCCTGTACATATCACTTATCTTTTCCATCCATCGCTTGTACATACTATTCATAATAACTGGTAGTCTTTCCCATAGCCTGGAATAATTGACATCAAGTGTATTTCATATCCCCCATTTTATCTTATTCATAATCAATTGGTCTTATACTCGACTGGGGGCAAACACTTGACATGTGTCATATTGGTTCTTACATAGGCTGTGTTAAAGATGTAAAACCATAGAAAAATCCAAAAACATCACAAAACAACTTGAGGAAAACATAAAAAAAAATCAAAAAACTTCAAAATGACAAAAAAATTAGAACATCTTGAAAATCCAAAAATAGAGTCAAAGTCAATCACATGTGTTAGTCTGTGTCATTTGTTGAACTACGTTGCCTCTGCGACTAAACATAGGCAAGGTCATCAATCGATGAGCCCTCGAGGGTGCACTAGGTTAGTCCATTAGGGTTCATCACATTCACTATTGCACACGTCTTCTATTTGTAGTCAGTCTTGTCAATCAAAGTCAAGTTAAACTATGTTGCCTTTGCGACTGGACATAGGTAAGGCCATCTACCGATATGCCTCTGAGGCATTAAGTCATTCCATTTAGGTTTGTCTATATAAAATCATGATTCAATCCATATGTCTATATGACAAGATCATTGGCTTTGTCGAACTATGAGGTCTATGCATGTATAACGTAGGCAAGGCCATCAATCAATGAGCCCCTGAGGCCGCACTAGGTCATTCCTTTAGGGTTTTTCATCACACAGTCAATTGTCCACACATCATATCAAGTCATGCATCAATCTAGTGAACAATTCAGCAATGTCTCTAAGTCATATCAAACAAATTGTCAAAGCAACAATCAAAACGGATCAATTAATGCCTACTATAGGATGTGTCCTTCCTAGAAATAGAAATCATTAAAAAAATCAACCTATGTCTTATTCAAGTTGAGTCCTTCTTGAATACTAACATCAACAAAACAATCTATGTCTTACACAGGATGATTCCTTCTTGCATATCAACATTGTCAAACAATCAAACATAGCCTTACACATGTTATCACATTAATGACATCTGACTCAACGTCTTATATGATACATGTCTTTCTAAAACCAAGCTTTGTCATGCCTTATACAAATAGTCATAACATTGAAACTAGACTCATAGTCTTATCCAATATGTGTATCTCTTGAAATCAAGCTTTATCAATCAAACCTTTTATCAATCGAAACAATCAAACAAATAGATCAAGTTTTGGAAAATATTTTATTGGCTTTTTTTACTTTATGGATTATTTATCTTATCTTTTCATTTGACTTTATGATGGGAATTATGTTACTATCTTTCTCAAGGATGTCCTATGAAGGATTTAGAGAAGCAATGATGTATCAGAATTCTGTTTTCTTTGACTATTGTTTGTCGCCTATCTTTTAAATTTGATTTTGAGTCATGTTACTAGTTTCCTCAAGGATGTCCCATGCAGGATTTAGAGGAGCGATGATGTCTCATGACCTATCTTTTATTTTGTTTTTTGTCTATGGTTTTTCTTGACAAAAAGACTGGGGGAACTTGTGCCCTTAGTATGAGTTAATGGAAATCCTTGTTTGTGACTGTCTATTGTTAGCAAGTGGATGACCTTGCACACCTTGATCTATGTCATATCATCATGTTTTTCTCCATTTGTATTAGTCCCTCCCAATGATGATAAAGTGAAATACCTTTTGTGATATAGCGAAACATCGAATATTGCTCATACTAACATCCATCTCATTTTTTAATTATTTCTTAATCTTTCTTTTTGCACTAACAATTCTTCCTTTTCGCATTATGACGGAGTCCTATGACACACAAAAATTATAAATCATCCCGCATATACACATACATGTTAGAAAAATACATACATATAGGCATTTATCATATCATAAACAATCTATGTACATAACAAAGGTAAATACACACATCACATTACATTTGTATACTATCACATGTAGAAAACATGGTACATATAACATCACATTGCATCTCATAATTATAAATTGCATACATTACATCCATCCACATCATAAATATTCAACATACATCATTGCATGGAATCAACATCACATCCTAAGCTGCATAAACACATCATAGAGTAGATATGATCATCCATCACATAGGAATCTCATATAAGCATGGCATATATAGATAAAGGACTACATAATCAATAAATAGAATTGCATATCATGAGAATCTCCACCAAAATCATATATATATACCAGAAAAGTGTCACATCACAATGTCATAATGTATCATAAATATGGAAGCCCACAGGCTATATCATCATAATACAATGTCTCAGTACATGTCAACAAATGTCCCTATCTGTAACCGCCACTACTATCATGACTAGAGTGTGCAGATGACTGATGTCGGGAACCTGATGACCTATGAGCTGAGTGGGCCCTGTCGTAAGGAACTAATCTATGTGGTTGTTCCGCTCCCTCTGTGCTAACCATTCTGGTGTGGGTCCTAGACTATGACCTGCTAGTACGTGCTTGTGAGAAGCTAGGAGCTCGTCTCTCTAGAGGAACCTCTGCCTCATATAAATCTCAATAATAAGTCTCCCTCTCCCCAGCTTTGACTAAATCTCTAGCAAATGTGGCTGCTAGCCCAGTACATAGAGCTCTGATATCTGTGAATCGTTGCTTGGTTTCCCGCCTCCGAGCTATGGCTCGATCTCTGTCCATTATGGTTGTGTCCCTCTCGATCCATAACACATCTCTCTCAGACATCAAGACCCTCATCTGCTCCTCCAAGGATGCAATTTGGGCATGCAATGTAGTAGTATTGGGATCAACTGCCCCTATGTCATCTTATCTAGCCCTTGGTACACAATCCTCCTCATCATCCAACTCCTCCATAATCTTGTCCCAAATCTCTCTCATGATCATCATCCTCTTGATAGGCACCCAAAAAGCCTAGGGAATCAATCTCTACCTCCTCTCTGATTGCCTCATCCTCTACAGGAACATCTAGAATGGCCTCCTCTCTAGGATGATCCTCCTCCTTGGAAATCTCCACGTCTACCTCCTCTCCACCTCTTCCAATATCTGGCATGTGGACATCCTCCTCTCCCTGTCCCTCCTCACGGAAGGGTGATAAGGGTGGCCCTCATGCCCTCCGTCCATGCCTCCCTCTCCAACCACCTCATCAACCACCTCTGCCATCATCTTCATCATCACCACAACTCCCTCAGCCTCTGCCATGCCTGTCACATAGCTCTGTCCCTCACCTCTCTATCGACGCAGGCTGAACTAGATTTCTAAGGGGTATCGCCCTATACATGACCCACCACTGATCATACTCCTCTGTGGTACTTGGTTCTGCCGAACAATATCTCTAGCCCCAAGGCACTACCTACAGTGCATCAATGTCTGCCTCCACTGTGGCCACTGGAATCTCTAGACTCCACAGGGGGATCTCTCATGATGACCTTGCGAACTCAGCCTATCCTCTTGACACATCCTATACCTCTCCAAATTTCTGCAATATATGATCTGACAAATGATGCTTAATAATGTGGACATGTGAAACAGTCTGCCCAATCAAGTACTGTGTCTGGGGGAAAAAGGAAAGTGCCCATCCTCATCTGACCACTATGCACATCCCAAGTATGGTCTCCATGTAAACCAAACCATAGTATCTATGGAATGCTTGAAGTATCCAGTATCTCATACGTGGTGCTGAGTGTTAGCCCCCGCATAACAAAAGGCATAGGGAGCTCCATGTTGAACATCAACTATGACCGGTGGCCGAAAGATAGCAATGTGTTCCTATGCCCATACCATCAGGGGCGTGGTACCACAACTCATGGACTGAGCCTCTCGATAGGCTATATCATACAAGTGAAAATATAACATCCCAAGCAGATAGGTACCCCAAGCATATACCACTCGTCGCTCTAACATGCGCACTAGCATCTCCCCACCCATAGGAAAACCATAACCTTGACAGTCAGGAAGCACTATCCCACCTATCAATGTACATAATAGATAGTCTAGTTGCCTATACCTTTGTGCTAATACACACTCTCTAATCTCATAGTGATCAAACCCTAACTGTCTAATATCCGTGTGAGGGTAGTATTGGCACATCTTGGCAACACCCCTCTGGGTATCGAAGCTCACCCTCATGCCTCTAATAGGAAGTCTCAAGATCCTGTAGATGTCCTCTAACATCATTGTCGCCTCTCTAGTAGGTAGGTGAAACAATGACATCTCTGAGTGCCATTGCTCACACAATGCTATCAATAAACCCTAGTTTTCCTAAATATAGGGCATATTTGTCGCATGTAGTAGACCCAAGTGCCATAAGAAACGTTGCTCTACACTCCACAAGTTGTCTTGGAAGTGAAAAGTTGTAGGTCTCAACTCTCACATATATATGGTGTCTAACACAACTTGCAATGGCATTATACATGCCTCATGTCAGTATTAAACATCTATCCTAGTGCAAAATGACTAAATTAATGGCTATTCAAATGTGTCATCATTTTGTAAATGTGTCATTCTCTTTCAAATGTGTCATTCTTTTATAAATGTGTTGCAAAAAAATCAAATTCCTCATTTAATTACACACATGTGCCATTCTTTTTCAAATGCATAACTTTAAAAATGCATATGTGTGCAAAAATGAAAAATGCGGGTGTGTAAATTAACTATCACATGCAACTACGTAACTTACATTGCAACTACGTCGAAATAAATGCAAATGCATTGAAAAACAATCATATGCAGCTAATTTAAATGCAAATGCATTGTTCTTTATCAAATGTGTTGAACTAAATTACAAATGCCTTGAACAACAAAAATCTATGCTACCTATCTATGTGATATTACAAATGCATTGATCTGCATGCAAATGCATCGTTTGCGCACTCACATACGGATTTTCACAAAAGTGACACATAAGAAACATTTCAAATAAATGCATAAAAAGGGGAAAAAATTAAAATTTCAAAAGTTAAGTTTAAGGTACATACTGGGGGGTCCACGTTGGTTGGCCACCTGAAGGTCCAGATCTTGTATGCTCGATGGTGGGTGTTTAGAACGAGAGACATCATCATTCTGGGTGCAAAGACAAATCTCAATTCTAAAAGCTAGGTGGGTGAAAATGAATTGGTTTTTACCCCAATTTCTATTTATACCTCGGGTATTGGTGTCATTCTTTTCTACTAGCCATGTCAACTTCCAATTTCAATCGACCTGTACCCGTATGTAACATTCCCAACTTCAATTCTGTCAACTCCACTGCTATTCTAGCTATCCAATGGACTAATCGGGATTATTCCTAATTTTTTTTGTAATTTTTTGAAAATTTGTCAATTTTCTCGAGGGGGCATACCTTCACCTATTTAACACTCGGGCATGACTGGGGCATATTTTTATTGATTTTCTTTGACACAATGCTGAAATGACATTGCATCAAAGAGGGGAAAATGTAGACACTAAAATCTGGCTTAGGCCTGCGACTTCAATATTCTTCATAATTCATATTCGTCATGGTAATGATTAAATAATTCGAATTATTTAATTAAGTCACTTTAACTTCATTTCTTCTATTAATGAAATAATCTTAATTATTTAATTAATCCACACTTTTCTTTATTATATATGATTAATTAAATAAATGCTTTTTATTTAATTATGTTACTAATGAACCTTATCCTTCTTCTCAAATTAAATAAATTATTATTTAATTTACTCTTTATCATACTTCAACTATAATTAAATAAATTAGTTATTTATTTAATTATTCAATTAAATCCGTTCATTACTTAATTAAATAAATCTTATTTATTTAATTATTCTTCGAATATCAAATCTTGAATTAAATGAATTATTTAATTCATAAATCCTATTTTAACACATTCCTCTATATTTAGATAATTATGTGAGTTATCTAGGTATTCACTTTGACTTGACTTGACATCTATTTAAATCACTCAGTTAACTCTTGATTTAATGTTTGAGTGGCTTTCTCGAGTAATCTTTTCATCAAATCGTTTAATCATCTAGTGCTAACTCAATTGAGTGTACATATATATTAATTAAATATTTCTATTTAATTAATTAAATCTTAACTGTGCATTCGAATTGAGAGTTGATTTAATCCATCTTTATCTTTGTCTTGCAAAGATAATTCTTCTATTTTTTAATACCAAACTTGAAGATTAAATCATTTATTTAATCTTTATTTCTATTTCTAATTGGTATCACTAATACACTTCTAATAATTATCATAATGCATGTCTAATGATTCGATCTCAACCATCCATTGATCTTTCAATCCTAACCTGTCATTTGAATGATCAATTTTCTATAAATTGATCTATCTTTCATCATTCAAATCTCTCTTGAAATCTTATGAATTTTTGGAGAAACTATCTTAAATCTTTGATGTTTTGCTAAATCATTATCATAGGCTATACTTGCATGAACTTTGAAAAATATGAGGGCAATTATACTACAATGGAAAAATGGAGAAGGGCAATCGAGATGATACATGGAAATACGTACATATTTGGTGAGATTGTTCAGTTTTATTTACATTTTGGATTTCTTTGTTCTTTGTTTCATAGCATTAGATTGCATTAGATCTTAGATTGCATTGAGTGTGTTCTTTTTATCCTTCTTTGTGTATGTGCATTTTCTAGATGTTACAGATTGTAAAGAGAACACCCTTTGTCTTGAATGAAGATATCTAGTTTTAGAAATGATGTTGCACCCAACAAAGAGCATACAAATAGGACTTTCTAAATGATAGAAATCAGATTTAGCCATCGATTAAGAATTTTTAGTAGCCACTATTGAGTCAGTGATATATTACTAGAAATCATGAATAAGTTTCCCTAAACAAGCCACCAATAAAAAAACACTCAAAATGATGAATGTAATGTTATTAGTTATGAAAATGCTCCCAATTAGACAATGAAAAAGAAAGAAGTTACAATCAAGAGAACAAACACCAACAAATCGACTCTTTAAGAAATTCAAAGTTTTGACAGAGATCATGAAGGTGAAGGAGTAACCAAAAAGAAGTGAATCAACTCATAATTAGTGTTTTAAATATTGAAAGAGAATCAGCTTCAACAAATTTTATCATAGATTGAATTCAAAAGAAAAGGTACACTAAAAAAAAGAACTTTCACATTAGAGAATCTCCTTCACCATAAAGAAAATCAAGTGAATGATTTTACCTTTCGATGGATAACTAGAAAATTTGCAAAACTCTGAAGGAGGTAGCATGCAAGCTCCATAAAAGTATTTGACAAAGCTCTATCAAAGCATTGCCCCATGGTGGGTGCCATAATGTGAAACCTCTATCTGCATTCTTCAAACAATGACCACCATTAACTTAGTTCGTCAGTCCAAAACAAGCAAACCTCAGATTCCCTCTAAAATTCATTTCAACACAAAAATAATAGAAACAAAGCATGAAAGAAAACTAAACCAATGAAACATTATTCAAATGACCAAACCAGCATCTTATAAGGGTATTGGTGCTATTTTGATGTGGAAAACAACCCTTTTCCAACCCCTTTTGATAAGCTAAATGGTGAAAATTGCTTTGAAGATGCTAAATGATATGATAAACAAGATGAAAATGCTTGAAATTGGTGTATCAGGTTGTGAAGTTGTGGAGCCAACATGAGAAACTTGTGGAGGATTGATACAATGGAGAAGTTCTCCATTTATAAGAAAGGATGATGGAGGATTGAAAGATATAGAGGATGTGGGACAAAAGATAAGACAATGATAAATCACCACTTGTCAACATGTGAGAGGTTGAGGAGTGAGCACATTTTGGTCGATGTGCCAAACAGGGGGGATTTGAAATTTTAATTTGATGAGAGGATGAGTTAAATGCTAAGCTTGACTTGTGCAAGAGACATGTAAGAGCTTATTAATTGCTTTGTTGGATGTACATGTTAAATTGGGGGGAGATTCAAACTTGGAAGAATATTCTAAAAGATGCCATGTTTGAAAGAAAATGATGAATTAATAAATTCATTTATTTTTGCAAGTGGAAAAATATAGAGGATGTGACGGGTGATTAGATTAGATTGATCAGGATTAGATTAATTTAGTGAGGGATTAGGTGATTTGGACCCATTTGACTTAGATTTAGGTATTTAAATTAAATCAAAGGAAGATGAAAGGTGATTTTAGATTTAATTAAATAAAGGTTTGATATATTTAATTAAAATGATGATGATAGACTTAAATTAAATAAATTTAATTATTCAATTTAAATGGATGACCTTTGGAGATTAATCAAGTAAACTTGGTTTATTTAATTGACAAGTGAATATGATTATGCATGATGTCGATTTTATGTGTCTACAATGCCCAAGGTTGTGTATGAGTCCTAGATCACTTAATCTAGGCCACACAACCTAAAACCACTTGAATTACGATTGGTTGTCAAATTATGTTAGGATTATCCTAAAAAAGATTCATTAAATGAGGCTTGTGGATTCAAAATAAGGCCAATTAAGGCATAAAGAGGTTTAATTATTTATGAAAACCCTAGAAAAGTGTGAATGTGTGATACAAAACTTTACGCCTTAAATAAGGTGTAAAATTAAGTTTATTTAGTTCACAAGGGACCAAGACCTAATGTGAGTGTGTTAAACACATTAAAACACTAATTGAAAGCATCATTAAGCTTAATTTTATAAGGAGGACCAAATAAGTGTGGAAATGTCATCGATGACATTTTTCAACACTAAATTTAGCCCCCACTTGAGTGAGAGGATGAACTTGCTTCAAACTCACACTAAAGTAGATGAACTCACTTCAAGAGGGATCCAAGTGCACTAATGCTAGTAAGATAGGATGACAATGATCAAGAGGGGTGGTCAAGCCCCCAAGATGAAGATCCCATGGAAAAATGATATAGGCACCAAATAACACACATGAAAATGATATAAAGAGCATCATCAAGGCACAAGCATACACTGCCAAAGACAAAGAGAAAAGAAAAAGAAAAGAAAAGGGGTGGATCAAGCTTCAACCATTTTTCTAGCATGATGTGGATCAAATCGAGGTTTTTATTCTAAAAAATGCATGCTCACTTTGAGGTAATGGAACTTGAGGCTATCCGCTGGGTGAGAATCCAAAAGAGGTGAGACACATACACACACACATGAGTGGCTATGGGAAATTCATGCCTCAATCAGCCTTCCCATCAAACCGTACCAAATTTATACCTTGTGATAACTTTGATAAGCCACCACACAACAATGAACTTCAATCTTCATGAGGAAAGAAAAACTTTGTATGCTTGGAACTCATGAACAAGAAAGATGGCTCCATTGGAATGCAAGGTGTATTATGCAAGGTGGCAATATAACCAAATTTTTAAATGCAAAAAAAATATAAAGAACATTCAAAGGAGTTTTTCTTAGCTCATGTGAGGTATTTAAATTAGGGAATATTGCACCTAATGTCTCCAAGAGAGAACCAATAAAACAATAGAGGATTCACAACTTAGGGGATGCAGTGTCTTGCATCAAGCTACAAAGATGAATATAATATGCCGAGAGAGATCATGCTCTTGAAGGATATCACACCCAATGTCATCCACAAAGAAAAAGACACATGGCATAATGTAAGAAGACTACACCATGAAACATGAAATCCAAATAATAATGTCAATATATGCCCACACTTTAAAGAAATTGTTAAACACCATGTTGTGCACAATTGCTTTAAAGTAGGAAATTATAAATGCTAAAAATCAAGAAGATATGAGAGCTTAGTTGAAAATCCCTATTCCAAGCCATATGTTTCTGAGTAAAGCTACATCATGCAAAAGAAAAGAGGGGTTTCCCCCAAAATGAAACTCCAAACACACATAATGGATCTATGGATTTGGGGTCAATATGTTCTTGCTACAATGTTTTCAGAGAGCTTGGAATTAAAATAATTCCCCAAAAACTCAGTTCACTGGAAGAATGACATAAAGGGGTATGTGCAGGATCATGATGGGCCAAAAAGTGGCAATATGATGGGTATGTGGTTGATGAATTTTTTTTAACCAAAAATTGATGAAACAAAAAAGGTTTTAAAGGAGATTTTCAGTTTTCCACCAATATAAATTATGATTTACTTTAATTTAATAAGTAATTATTATTCATTTTCTATTCAAATTATGACTAAATTTCTAATTGATAAACTGATTGAAAAACATCTATAGCTTTCAAATGGTATCACATTTTGAATCCAAACATGCATCACATTCTATGCTTCCACATACTAGGATTAAAAAGAAAAATTTAATTTCATGAAGTTTTGACCAAGTTAAGGTGGTCACACATATGAGTTTTTATATTTTTATAAGTTGTAATAAAAAAATCATAATTAATTATTTACTTGGAAAAAAATTACAAAAAAAATATGCATCATATCGACATGAGTCCTCTACTTATATGTAAAATATTATAAAAAATATTATCATTTTATTGTGGTTAGGTGTGGTCAGACATAATCTACTTCTTATTTTTTCCCGAAATTTAAGTAATACGCATTGAAATTTAAAATTTTCACCAAATAGATTTTTTTTAAACAAACCTAGTAGTTTAGAAACTACATTTAATTTGATACAGATTCTATTCTTACATATTTTTGAAACAATATAGATAAATTACTCAAATTTTTACGTCAAGTTTCCTAACTTTGATTTTTTTGCCACTTAAGGGCCTATTTTTTCCATTATGATCTTGCACATACCCAAAGAGAGTGAACAAAAAGAAAAAACCTTTTAGGTCAACATGAAAGACACATGAATTTATCGATTCCTTTTATCATCCCCAAAAGGAAAAAAGAAGACACATGAAACAATAAAGGAAAAGATTTTTGGTCTACATTGAAGAGACATGAATGTGTTGATGCCTTGCATCTTCCCAAAAGGAAAACAAAAGACAAATAAAAGATAAAAGGAAAAGATAAAAGATCTATGACATAGAGAAGAATGAAGGTACAAATAGAGGAATGTCATAAAGAGAGAGAGATACATTAAATAGAAAAAATTGGGGTATCACATTACACACATGCAATCACGCAAAAGAAAAAGAAATAATGGAAAGGACTAGTAAGGCACATGTGAGTCAACCTATGGGTATGTGTAGGATCATCATGGAAAAAACAAGCCCTTAAGTGGCAAAAAAAATAGAAAAATTAGAGTTAGGCAATTTGAGGTAAAAATTTGAATAAGTTATTTTTATTATTTCAAAAGTATGTAAGAATAGAATCTATAGAAAATTGAATGCAATTTCTAAACTACTAGATTGTTTTAAAAAGAAAAGAAATCTATTTGGTGAAATTTTGAAATTTCAATGCAGTGGTACTTAAATTTTAGGGAAAAAATAAGAAGTAGGTGTCTGTCTGACCACCCTAACGACAATAAAATGATAATATTTTTTTATAATATTTTAGATATAAGTAGATGACTCATGTCTCGATGTGATGTATATTTTTTGTAATTTTTTTTCCAAGTAAATATTTAATTATGAATTTTTTATTACAACTTTTAAAAAATATAAAAAAATTGTATGTTTGACCACCTTTAACTTGGTCAAAACTTCATGAAATTCAATTTTTATTTTTTTTAATCCTATAGTATGAAAATCATAGAATGTGATGCATGTTTGAAATTTAAAGAATATGATACCGTTTGAAAGATATAGATGTTTTTCAATCAATCTATCAATCAGGACTTTAGTCGTAATTTGAATAGAAAATGAATAATAATTACTTATTAAATTCAATGTAAAGCATAATTTATATTGCTATAAAGCTGAGAATCTCCTTTAAAAACCCTTTTAGTTTCATCAATTTTAGGTTAAAAAATGTCACCAGCCACATACCCATCATAATACCACTTTTTGGCCCATCATCATCCTACACATACTCCTATGAGCAGGCCATCTACATCCCAATAATGTTCATCGTATATAGAAAGTAGACAACTAGCTAAAGGGATAATGAAAAATCCATTACTAGGACAAGGTTATCTAATTCTTGCCCCCACTATGTGTAGGACAATAATGAGTTGAGGTAGCTGATGGGAAAGGTCATGTAGTTGTGAGAATACAAGATTCTACAACTATTACATGAAAAGGATTGGAAGGTTATGTTATAGAATCTTTGGGTAACAATCATCGTTATCAAAATGGAATTTTCTCAAGATTATTTTGAATGCACAACACTCATTAGTACTATGTCCAAGAGTTCTATGGTATCAGCAATGTGAAAAATATGCACCTTTAAGATATAGTCTTATCTTTTATTTCATGGGTAGGAATAGTATAAGTCCTTGGTTTAGAAGTATTTGTAAATTTCTTTTAGTTTTCAGGTGATGGAGAAAGGAATTTTAATTTATTTAATTTGTAAGGCCTCCTATGCTTGCTAGATTCACCAATTTCTCTAGTTGGGATTAGGGCAAGGGGTCCAGAGATTTATTTGTCATTGTTATCATCATTTTGAGGTATTTGTTATTGTCGAGGAAGGATGACACTTATATCTAGAGGAGGCTATTGATATCCTACTACTTCTATATCTTCAGTTTTAATTCACTCCAAGAGTTGATGAATTTCATGTTAACTTATTGTATCACATTGTTGTTTACTCAAATTTGTCAATCCTTTTCCATATGTCTCTTCTAGGTTGATGGGAGTGTCTATCACTTTGTTAATATAGAATGGTTGAATGTTTCCTCGACTAGAAGAGCTAAGCTCACCTATTGTAGAGAAATTAGGTTCAACATTTGTCTCAACTTCTGGATGTAAGTAACCAAACATATCAAGTAGTGGTATTATAGGGTGTGTTGGTTGTTCCATGGATGAATAAAAGGATGCATTAGATTCAAGGTTGTTAAGGAAATCATTTAGGGATTTATTCCTGCTATCATCATATTCTCCAATCATGTCAACAACATGAGGATGAAATGCATTAGGAGTTGAGTGAGCATGAGTAAGTTCAATTTTATTAGGGTCAATTCCAAAAGCACAACTTGACACATCTACTAAGGACTTCAAGGAAATCCATATTTTACCAATGCACATATCCATGATGAAATATAATGAAAATTTCATATTTTGAAATATGCAACAATGTCAAATGAAATATTCTACATGCAATTGAGCAATGCACAAGATGAATCAATTTGAGCTAGATGAAATGAAGTAAATAAAAAAGAAAGTTTGTACACTAAAACAAAAAGTTATCAATAGAAAGCCAAGCACAAAAACAAGGTTTTAAATTCTAGAAAATTTAGTTTAGAATCTACACTGGGACTAAATCACCTAAAGGGGCATATGAGTCCTAGTGACATCGCTTTTCAAAAATTTAAGAAATTTTTTAGTGATTTTTAAGTTTTCTAGTTTGTATGATCTATAACCTAGGTGAAAATGTAGATTTTAGATGATTATCAATGTTATAGGATGTAGAAAAGCAAGCTATATGCAGTTTTGTTATTCCAAAATTTAGAAACCCTAGAATTTCAATTAACTAGTGCAAAATAGTGGAAATTTTTTTTTTTATCGTTCCATTGGTGTTGCACTTAAGCATGTGAATTTTCATTCTTCAAAATAATTGGGGTATGGGGTTTTTCCACTCATCTCATTTATACCCTGATCTTTTCATCAGTTTATGTTTGTCAGTTGACTAGTTGCACTAGGCCACCATTTGAGTTATGTGGCATTTCATGACCCTCACCATCGTTTTGTATTGGCCCAATCTCCCAAGTTACCAAATGCACCTAGGAATTGTCTTTCCTTATGAATAACCTATGTGCAAGTGTGGATTTATAATTCATGAAAGTTTCATTCACATTCTATCACCCATCACAGGTTCTATCCCAAAACCCTTCCTTCAATGTGCAATGAGCAATGCATTTCCACTAGTACTGCTAGGATATACAATTGTGGGGCTATTTCTCATCACAGGTCATGCTCCATTCACCATAAAGAAACCGGTGGGTATGTGTAGGATCATCATGGAAAAAATAGGCCCTTTAGTGGCAAAAAAATCAGAAAAAATCAGTGTTAGGCAACTTGACATAAAAATTTGAATAAGTTATCTTTATTATTTCAAAAATATGTAAGAATAGAATTTGTAGAAAATTGAATGTAGTTTCTAAACTACTAGGTTTATTTAAAAATAAATAAAATCTATTTGGTGAAAATTTGAAATTTCAATGCAGTAGTACTTAAAATTTTAGGAAAAAATAAGAAGTAGGTGTCTGCTGACCACCTAACCATAATAAAATGATAGTATTTTTTATAAGATTTTATATATAAGTAGAGGACTCATGTTCAGATGTGATGCATATTTTTGTAATGTTTTTCCCAAGTAAATAATTAATTCTAAATTTTTATTACAACTTTTAAAAAATATAAAAACTTGTATGTCCGACCACCTTAACTTGGTCAAAACTTCATGAAATTTAATTTTTTTTTTAATCCTATAGTATGTGAAGAATAAATGTGACGCATGTTTTGAATTCAAAAAATGTGATACCATTTGAAAGTTGTAGATGTTTTTCAATCAACCTATCGATCAGACTTTAGTCAGAATTCTAATAGAAAATGAATAATAATTATTTATTAAATTCAAATTAAAGCATAATTTATATAATTTATATTATGGAAAGTTGAGAATCTCCTCTAAAAACCCTTTTTGTTTCATCAATTTTGGGTTAAAAAAAAGTCGTTAGCCACATACCCTACAAATACCCATAATATTTCCACTTTTTGGCCCATCATGATCCTGCACATACCCCAGTGATGAGTGCTATTGTATTTTCTTTTAAGAGCTTTCATCATCCATCGTATGATGCAACCTCACTTTTGAAGAGTAAGTTGCAACCAGAGATGTGGTTTCCTTTTGCAACCCATCGTTGGCAATAACACTATTGCCTATGGGTTTTTGCTTTGATTGGCAGAACCTGCGTCCTTTGATGGGTTGAGTTCTCCCCATCATGAGGGCACAACTTATCACTAGTTAGGGAATCTTGCTAGGATGTGAACCCACAATGAACAAGGTGGATGAAGATCTGAGGGTGAAGTATTCTGGTGGTTAGATCAATGCCGAGTAGCTCATCACTAACTCCTTAGCCATCATGTGATGATGTTTTGAAATGAACTTTAAACTAGTAATGGGCGACACCATAGGGATATGGTTGGGATCTCTCCACATTTCAAATGATCGATGGAAAATATGGTAAGGATGATCGAGTAAGGATATGAATGGACATGTGGCTGCTTTAAAGCACTTCTTTATTGTTTCCTAGTATAGTCTGTAAAGCAAGTGGTGATTCTTAATATTCCTTGTCAATTGAGTTTTAAATCTGAAATGATCAATGATGGAGATTTGACATGCAGCAATGTATTTTTTATTCATGCAAGTGAGCCAAGGTGAACATTAATTTTTTTTATCCTTATAACCTCTCATTTAATGATGATTTTCTATAGATGAATCAATTCATTCAAAAGTTATAGCCAGAGTTTGGAATTAACTACTATGGCTATGGGTGAGAGTGAATTATAGGAGGTTGTGAGTGTGAGTGATACTGGGGTGGTGGCACAGTGTATTTTAGTGTGTGTGTGTTCCACATTGCCAATTGTGGTTTGAATTTGTTCTATAACTTGGGTCTTGAAGTATTTTGCTCCATATACATGTGGACTTTCTAGGACTGTGGTCTTCATCCTTTTTTAACACCTACACTAGTTATTGTGCTATTCCAAGAAGATGAGTGAACCTAGCACTCCTATTACACAGGTGCAAAGGTCGCAGAGGCTAAGTATGCTAGAGTCAATTGCATACATACCAGAGGATAAACTTCCCTCACCCGAGGTGCCAATGGTTCTAAAGAATAGGAGTGCATGTAGAAAACTTGAGAAGGTGGTTGTGAGGACCACCTATAATTTGAGAAGTGGGATTATCTCATAGAATTAGATTGTAGGAAAGGAGAAGGGACCCTTGTTTGTGAAAGAATTAATGAGGTCTAGTCTAGGTCTTGGGGTTTGTTCGAAGACACCCATTACTCCTATCTTGGTCTCTAATAGCTTGTGATTGATGAGAGAGGATATGGCTCTGGCCCTAGTCAATTCCCTACTTCCTTGGTGCCTTACAATGATTTTGAAGATGAGATTGTGATTGTAACTCCACTCTTTGTGATATGACCTAATGAATGTGGTTACTCATCGGCTAACTGGGTGAAGTAACACCCATGTCCTTTGCTAATGGTGTGGGGTTTTGGGTGATGTGGCTTTTTGGTTGGTGGTCTCTATGGTTCATTTTGATGGTGACTAGTTTGTAAATGTGTGTTGATGATAGCGATGGTGGCCAGTTTGAGTATTGGTAAACGTGCCAATTTTGTTGATGGATTTTTGAAGGCTTGAGTGGCATCTTTGACAAATGGTTAGCACTCAGTTTTCCTTTTTTCTTTTCCCATTCTTGTGGAATGAATAATGTAATGGTTTGGGAATTTATCCCATTGAAATGAACTTTGAAATGAACTTCAAATGTAATTACACTTTGAGATAGGTTCTTTGTTGCTCCCTCGTGCTATAAAAGGGATTTCATGGCTCAATGTAAGAGGTTTTGGTTTTGAAATATTTTGATACAATATGTCTATTATAGGTACTAATCATAGTATGCAAGTGAAAATGCTAAATTCTTGATTAATTCGCTCGAAAATCATCTTGGGTATAGAACATATATGTAATAGTCTTAATGGGGTTTATATTGATTAGTAGCATTAGAGTAGAATTCAATGTTCAAGATATATAATCTCCTTCTATATATTATCATATACTATAAATGAAATTATCAAAGATCATTTAATCTATCTTCAATGTCACAATTGAATGTATGTCTTTATTTATTTTCTTTAATCTAACGGGTTAAGTAAAATGATGAGGAAAAGTCATAAGTATGTGAAAGTATACAAGGATGTGGTATGAAGTAATATTTTGGATAACATGAGTCTTTGTTGTGTAAAGCACTTCAAATATAGTTTAGATATATATTAGAATTAGATGGTCGTGTATTACTAGTTGTTATATATTTGACTCCATTCACCCAATCAATGAGGCATTGGCGCATTTATTTGTTATTCATGCAATTAGGTGAATGAGTTACATATTTGGCCATGAGTTCATAATCATAACATTTTTCATAAAACAATAACAATAGATCTAAAGTGTATGCACATTCTTAGCAAAATAAACATTAATTCATCTAAAGGTCTGCCAAATCTTTAATGAGCTTAATATGATTGCACCAAATAAGAGTGAATCTATAATGAAGTTCTCTTGAAAATTGATATATTAAATGAACATAGTAATGAATACCCTCCTTGGTACTACAAATCCTAAATTTTAGGAATAGAGGCCTTAGAAACCTCTATTCGTCATGTTGGCCACTAGTCCTTGGTGGTTTTTGAGTATAAAGGTTGGCTACCTTTTAGAAAATTCCAAGGTTAGCTAGAAAAATCACCAACAACATGGCACCTCTCCTGGGGATAAATATTATCACCCTTTAGTTGTAGATGGTTTAATACAGAGTCACATGGTGATGAATTTGAACCTTTAGTTCAGATTTTATACAATTCTTGAAACTAGTCAAATTTTTGTTTGTAGCAAGAAAGTGTGTGAAATTTGTGAGAATTTTCAAGATCTAGGCCATAAATGTTTCCCAATTGGTGAAATAGAACTAAAATAGGGAAAGGTATGATATCTTTGCATAATATTTAAGTAAAGATGAAATAAATGTTAAAATCAGTCATATTTGTGAGTGCCACCTTTTGAATAATATTAGGCAAAGAAGAACTAGAATATATACATCATAGAGGTTTACTCCCATAAAGAAATTTGGGTTACCATTTTTATGATACTAGCAAAACTGGCAAAGGATAGAGTAAAGTGGCATGTCTAGTTGTACGTCTAGAACCAAAATGAATATAACTACACATGATGGATACCCCTTGTCACATTAAAGGAATTTCAATACTGAAAGGTACATGGCCATAGATTTTAGTATCAAATATTATACCATCCAAGATGAGGGAAAAAATACCAAAATTTAGTTGTGAAAAGTTAGAATTAACAAGTAAACATGTACAAGAATTTGTTGATGCAATGGGTGATTATGAGATAGATTGTGAAGATGTGATTATGAATTTGTTTGTTCAATCTTTGAAAGGAGATGAAAGAGATTGGTTCTCATTTTTTCCAATGTCTTTTGTATGTTGTTGGAGTGAACTAAAGACATTGTTCATTGGACAATTTGGTGAAAGGATAAACCCGAGTGTTGCAAGGAAGAATTTTATGGAAATCTCTAAGGGTGGGGAGGAGTTGATACTTGCTTTCAATCTTAGATTTGGAAAGGTCATAAGAGAAACTCCTGAACATATAAGGCCAAATGATGCAAAATGTCTAGTTGTGTATTTAGGGGCATTTTATAGTAAGATGGGTTTTTCGTTGAGGGATAAAGAACCTACTACTTTGCAACAAGCTTACCAAAGTGCCATGGATATTGAGAACAATTAGAAGTACTCAATCATGAGGGGAGATGGGACATAAAATATGATTGGCTTTGATAGAATTCAAACTATTGAGCTAGGCCAATCAAGAAATAAAAATATTTGTCAAGAAAAGGAACCCTTAAATGTTACATCTGCATTGCTCTTAATAGATGCAGAAAAAGGGCAAGAATCAACCCCACACCAACTAGTGTCATGAAGGGTTGATTCAATTTCCTCTATTAGAAAATTATATGAGATAAAGAGGCATGCAAATGAGTCACCACATGACTTGTTTTTAAGATTCTTGGATATTAAGATGGAAATACCCAAGAGTTTTAGGCCTAATGATTTAATGTGCATTGATTTGTTTTGTGAGGCTTACAAATCAAGAGCAAGCCAATTGCTTGAGAATCTAAATCCTCATAGCCTTGATCAGGTAATGGACCGAATAAGTATTGTAAAGGTCACTTCAAGCATGGTCATATGCCATTTTTTGATTCTGAAAATGGGGAGAACTATTGCTATAATGAAGGAAATCAAAGGATAAAATTTTCAAATCAAGAAAATTTATTAGGAGGGAAGTTAGTTGATAATTGATGTTATTTCACAAGTACTCTACTTGTGGGGCCTGACAGTAGTCATGAAGATATAGAGACATAGTATGAGAATCAGGAAGAATTACCTAATTATCCTCCTTAGGATGCCATAGGATATGAACAAGTAGAAGAGGAACATGGTGAAGCCTCACAAAGTTATTTAATCATGAATAGTGATGCATCAATCAGTGATTTCAGTGCAACACATCTAAATTATTTGACACATATAATGAGTAAAAGTAATGAGATTGAAATAAGATAGTCTCCTAATGAATATGATTCTTCTTATGAAGTGGAGGTGTAGTCCTTTGCTTCAAGTGAAGGATGTGTCAATAGCCTTGAGGGGATATGTTTCCTAAGTAGTGAAGAATTTTCTTCCTGTAAGGAACTTTATGAATGCAGATCAGTTGTTATGAGCAAAAATGATGAAGAGGATATCGAAGGTCCCCCTCCTTGTTCTTTAACTGATTACATCAATTTTGAGTGTACCAATGATAAAATTTATGGTGATCCATGCATCATTGAGGATGAGATACATGAGGCCTTGGTGAAGACATGGTAGAATCCTTTCTTTGATGAATCCACATTGGAAAGTGAGGTTATGAATGATAACCCCTACCGATGTAGGGGAAATCCTCTCTTTGAAAAAAATCCTAAAGAATACTTGCTTGTGCCTGATAAAAATTGAGAAGACATCTCAAACTTGTTGACATTTAATGGTGATATGGCCCATTTGGTGAAAGAACTAAAGATTGTAATGGTAGTCATGAATGTAGTATTACTATTGAGGGAAATATGGATGATCATGCTAATTCTCCTATGATAACCTGGGATATGCTTGAAAAGATGATTGAGAAATCATGTGCTCGAGTTCTAGATGATGATGTTTTCCCTAACATAAGTGGAAATCTACAAAGCCACCTTTCTCCTCAAAGATAGCCATTTAAGCCACAAAGCCACCTTGCTCCTCAGAGATAAGCCATTTGAGCCATTTCTTCAACCTTTCAGCAATCACCTTAGAGATAATCTTATAAATCACATTACAAAGGGCAATGGGATGAAATTGGCTTAACCAATCTACCCCATCATGTTTTGGGATGAGGGAAAGAAAAGTTGAGTTCAGTGCACAAAGCATTTGTTTATTCCTCTGAGATTCCTAGACCACCTCTAATAAATCAACCTTAATAATATCCCAAAATTCTTGAAAGAATTCAATCGGAAACCCGTCAAGACCCGGAGCTTTCCCTTTCTGCATATGGAAAACAATCTCCTCCAACTCCTCTAGAGAAACATAATGCACAAGATTATCATTTATTTCTCTAGTAACAATTTGGGGGATGCAAGAAAGAACCTGAGCTTCCTCAGCAGAACCCTCCTGATTGTCCTCCCTAAAAAGAGAAGTAAAATATTGCATTGCCTCTCTAGATATCTTCTGTAAGGAGGAAAGCTCTTCTCCCCTATCATTCACAAGCATTGGAATAGAATTACCATGCCTCCTCGCCTTCACCAAATTGAAGAAGAAGGTGGTGTTTTTATCCCCCTCTTGAAGCCACTCCACACGAGCTTTCTATTTCCAGTAAATTTCTTCACGCATTTCACATTCTTCTAGGATTCTTAAGGCAATAGCCTCTTCCTGAAGCAAGCCTTCTGACAAACCATTCTCCCTAATTTCCCTGGTTATATTATCTAACTTAGATTGAGCAATAGCTTTGTCATGAAAAATGTTCCCAAAACATTGGCGATTCCAATACTTAAGCTGATATTTAACATATTGTAATAGCTTGGAAAAAGTATACATAGTTGTGCCATAGGTGGGTCTACCAATCCTCCACTAGTGAGCAACATAGTCCTGTAAAGACGGATCACGCAACCACATAAGTTGGAACTTGAAAGAAGGAGATCAGGCCACCTGAGCAGAGGACACCACTAACCTAATAGGCTAGTGATCCAATCCTTGCCAATCCAGAATCTCTGAACAAGTAGACCAACCACCACCAACCCAAAAACAAGAAACCTTAAAGTGATCAAGTCTTTTTGCAATGCACTTCTACCCAATTCTTTGATTTTTCCAGGTAAACTATCCATTTCTAGGCTTTATATCCACCAACTTCAAAGCTGAAATGTTATCACGAAGCAAAAAAGCAGAAGGTTCCAATCTTGTTATACCACCCTATTTCCCAGCCAACTCAGTAATGGCATTGAAATCTCCAGCCATAATCCAAGGGTGATAACGCACCATACTTTGGATAAACCTTAAATGGGACCATAAATATTGCTTACCAAAAAATTCAGTAGGAGCATAAATGTTGGAGAGGAGGATAGTTTCCCCAGTCTCGATGCTTGTAGCGATCAAAGACATGGAGGATTTAGAAGACATCCACCAGAGAGGGTGAATCCTCAAAGGATTCCAAAGGTAGGACACACCCCCAATAGTACCATGAGTACCAATACACTGGAAATCACCTCTACTCCACAACTTAGATGATAAACTAGTCATGCTTTCAACAGATAACTTTGTCTCCTATAAAAAAAGAAAATCAAGAGAGTGAATTCACACCAAGTCTTGAACAACTTTTTGTCTAGGGCCACTGTTCAAGCCCCGTACATTCCAAGAGAGAATGATCATTTTGGAGGATTAGAAAAGTGGGAGTCAAGAGTTTTGACAGAACCTGACTCCACTAAAGTCTCCCCCATTAGCTTTATTTTCTCAAAATATTTCTTTCTTCTAATCTTGGAAGGCTTCTCAATAGTCCCTTTCTTCAAGTCTTTCTGAAGAATACCCAATGCAGGAGAAGCCTTGCTTCCTTTTGCTACATCAGGAACAATTTTCAAAGGAGGACTAATTGTTTCTCCCACCATCAATGGTGCAATAACCATAGACTCAGGTTCCCTAGATGTCCCCAAACTCTAATCTATGTATATTTGCAAGGCCCCCTCTAACTGTGGAATCTGAATGTCCTCTATGACGATGTCTTCCTGAACCTCTTCCATAATACTGTGATCCATTCCAAACATACCAGGGTTCACCTCCTGTACATTGAAATCATCGAAAACCTCAAACTAGTTAAAGGTATCTCCCTCCTATCTTTCCTTAAATGTTCTCTTCTGACCCTGATTCTTATTGTGAGCTTTAGCTGGAATAAAACCCTCAGCACCTGCAACCTCACTAGACATAGGCACTTTTCCTTTGTCACCCCTCAGAGGGTTACGAGGGAGTTGAGATGACTGAGTCTCTAGTGGCTTAGATCTTGGGAATCTTCTCTGAAGATGGCCATATTCATGGCAAAGACGACAATGGAATGGTAGTGTTTTATAGTCTAATTGTTGAACCCAAGAATATGAACCCGCCCGAATTTCTAAGTAATTAGGAAGGGAGTTACTTATATCTAATTCAACAGAAATGCGAGCAAGAGTCATTACCTTTCTTTCCCTCATTTGTTGAGAAGCACGCACAGGTTTACCCAATAGCTCAGCCACATTGTGCAAGATATCATTATGCCAACACTTAATAGGGAATCTAGGGAGACACACCCAAACAGGAACATGATTTGGTAGTTCCTCTGAAGGGTTGAAACCCGCATGCAAAGGTTTCATAAAAAGACCAACCTGATTGTGGAAGTAAGGTCCACCCTCAAAAACTTTGTTCTGATCTTCCATGCAATTGAAAACCACCATGAAGTAGTTGTTAGCCAATAAATAATTTCCATTTCCCCCTTAGGAGACCAAGTCCGCTGCGACCATGAATCCAAAAATTGAAGTGAAACCCTCAATCCCATGAATTTGCACAGCAAGGCATGCTTCGACAAATATTCAATGTCCTCAACAATGGATTCTCGCTGAATCACCAAAACGGGTCTCTCCTTAGAGCATTCCAAGCAACCATTCACCTTCAAAATTTGAGATCCTCCTGTAGGCACAAAACCTCCATCTCCAACATCATTGGAAAATAAACTATTATCAAACATTCTTGTCTTTTGGTTTGGGGAAGAAATCCCAATAGTATCACGAAATTTCAAAGGGGATTTTTCCCCAGAAGTCTCACCTAGAGCCATAACCATAGGCGAAAGCACACTCTACGAAAACCAAAGAAGAAGAAAACCAACAAAAGAAAAGTTGAAACTGTAAACACTGTGAAATAGAAAACCGGCCCCAACCCCGTTTGGCAGCCACAAACCACAACCCGAACACCTAACAAAGCCCAACCTCACACCCAACTCAAAAGTAGGAAGCAAATAAGCTCAAGATCGGGCACATGCATGAATGAAAGGCCCCTCATGCAGGCCATAGCCTGCACAGACCAACGCTCTCCATTGCCCTTTCCAGTTTTTCAAACTTGAATCTGTGTTTTCAATTGTATCAAATTATGCTTTACTTTGAATTTAATAAGTAATTATTATTCATTTTCTATTAAAATTATGACTAAAGTCCCGATTGATAGATTGATTGAAAAACATATATAGATTTCAAACAGTATCACATTTGTTGAATCCAAAACATGTGTCACATTCTATGCTTTGCATACTATAGGTTTAAAAAAAGAAAAAATGAATTTCACGAAGTTTTGACCAAGTTAAGGTGGTTAGACATACAATTTTTTTATATTTTTAAAAGTTGTAATAAAAAATTCATAATTAATTATTTACTTGGAAAAAAAATTTACAAAAAAAAATATGCATCACATTGGGACATGATTCCTCTACTTATATCTAAAAATATTAAAAAATATTATCATTTTAGTAGTGTGGTTAGGGTGGTTAGACGACACCTACTTTTTCTTTCCTAAATTTAATTACTACTACATTGAAATTTCAAATTTTACCAAATAGATTTTTTTTTTAAACAAACCTATTAGTTTAGAAACTACATTCAATTTTCAACAGATTCTATTCTTACATAAATTTAAAATAATATAGATAACTTATTCAAATTTTTACGTCAAGTTCCCTAACTCTGATTTTTCTGATTTTTTTGGCACTTAAGGGCCTATTTATTCCACGATGATCCTACACATACCCAATAATAGATCTGAAGTGTATGCACATTCTTATTAAAATAAACATTAATTCATCTAAAATTCTGCCAAATCTTTAATGTTTTTAATGTGATTTCACCAAATAAGAGTGAATCTGTAATGAGTTGTTCGTGAAAATTGATGTATTAAATGAACATAGTAAGGAATACCCTCCTTGGTCCAATAGATCCTAAAGTGTAGGAATAGAGGCCTTATAAACCTCTATTCACCATGTTGGCCACTAGTCCTTGGTGATTTTTGAATATAAAGCTTGGCTACCTTTTAGAAAATTCCAAGGTTACCTAGAAAAATCACCAACACAAACACTAATGCAAAGTTAATGCAAGCAAGATCTAGGATTATGATGCACTCCAAACTAGAATTATGATATTCTAAATGAAGGTTCACCAAAATTGAAGGTGGAAAAAAGGTTGCTTTAGGGTTTAGGACATAAAACAACACACTTCAAAACTTCTCTATTGAAGGGAAACCCTAGAGATCTCAATCTAAGATACACAAAGGAGAAAGAAATCTTACAACAGGGTTTTCTAAGGATCTGATTATAGACTAATGAGGGGTTCACCACCAACCTAGGGCTTGGAAAGACAAACGAAATACAATACCTAATGCTTAAACCTAATGCAATGTAAAACTTCTCTAAATGACCTAAAAATGCATAAACATCAAAATAGAAAGGAAAGAGATGAAGGGTGTGCACCTAGAAATCTAGTGATGATTGGATAAAGGCTTGAAATGATGAAAACACTAATTTTAAAGCCTACTGGGACTTATATGCCAGTATGGATGATTTAGTTTGAGATTAGGATTTTAGATAGAAACTAAAATCAAACAAAAGGGTGTCCAAAACTTCTAGAAACTACAAATCTGACAAAATTGGGACTCATATGCCAAGAGTAGTGTATCAGTCCAGTTAGGGTTTTCAAGAAATTTAAAGTCTAAAACTAATATTCTATGTATGATCTATCCTTTCCACTTGATTTCTAGATCTAAATCTTCACTTTTCTACCTGTAAATGTTCTCCAAAGATCTCTGATGCAAGGTGAAAACATTGACAACTTTAAACACATCACAACTTTCTCCAATCTTGCTCTTCAATATACCTTCAACCAAAACTTGCAAATCACACACTTAAGAGAGGGGGAAGTTTTTTTTTGTAGTAGAAAGGGGTTTTCCTTTGTCAAACCCCATTTTGGTAATCAAACGTTGAAATGAAATGAAATAGGAAAAGAGAATGATGAATGAACAAAATGTAACATTGCAACTCACCAAACCTTAGCAATGAAGTGTTACAAAAATGTATGAAATGGCTTCAATGGATGTAGATCTCAAATATTTATTAAATGTAATAGATCTTGAGTTGAGTTCTTTCCTAAATCATAAAACCCTACATGGGTATGTGTAGGATCATGGTGGGCCAAAAAGTGGCAATTTGATAGGGATGTGGCTGGTGACTATTTTTTTACCCAAAATTGATGAAACAAAAAGTGTTTTTAAGGGATATTCTTAGCTTTCCAGAGATATAAATTATGCTTTACTTTTAATTTAATAAGTAATTATTATTCATTGTCTATTCAAACTATAACTAAAGTCCTGATTGATAGGCTGATTGAAAACCATCTATAACTTTCAAACTATATCACATTTTTCGAATCCAAAACATGTGTCACATTCTATGCTTCGTATACTATAGGATTAAGAAAAGAAAAATTAAATTTCATGAAGTTTTGACCAAGTTAAGGTGGTCAGACATATGATTTTTTATATTGTTTAAAAATTTGTAATAAAAAATTCATAATTAATTATTTACTTGGAAAAATTACAAAAAAATATGCACCACATCGGCATGAGTCCTCCACTTATATCTAAAAATAAAAAATATTATCATTTTATCATGGTTAGGTGGTCAAACAGACACCTACTTATTTTTTTCCTAAAATTTAAAATTACCAGCATTGAAATTTCAAATTTTCACCAAATAGATTTTTATTTATTTTTAAACATATCTAGTAGTTTAGAAACTAAATTCAATTTTCTACAAATTCTATTCTTACACATTTTTGAAATAATATAGATAATTTATTCAAATTTTTATGTTAAGTTGCCTAACTCTAATGTTTTTGGAATTTTTTGCCACTTAAGGGCCTGTTTTTTCCATGATGATCCTAGACATACCCACATTACAATTTTTAGCTCAAAAAGAAACATGATGGATGATGACTTTGACATGATTCTTGATGCTTGAATAATGATCTAAGAGACTTGATGATCAAACCTTGAATACTCTTGAATGCTCTTGTAAACACTTGAATTCTCTTGTGAACTCAAATTTTCCATAAGGATGCTCATTCAACTTGCTAGGTGTAAATTGAGTGAAAGAAACTTGTATTTATACTTAATTATGCCAAATTTCTGAAACTTACAATGCTAGAAGTCCCATTGGGCATAAATTGTGGGACCATTTTCAAAAATTCTTAGAAAGGTGTAAAATTTAGATCGGGACCCAGAACCCTAGGTGGGACTCATATGCCCTACGTGGTGTATGAGTCCCATATCACTAAATTTGGGCTACACCACCTAAAAGCACCTAAATTATGATTGTTTGTTGATTTATGTCTAGATTTTCCTTGAAAAGATGCATAAAATGAGGCTTGTAGATGCAAAATAAGTCCAATTAAGACATAAAGAGGTCTAATTATTTTTGAAAACCTTGGAAAAGTGTGAAAGTGTGATACAACACTTTACAACACCTTAAATAAGGTACAATTAAGTTTATTTAGTTCACAAGGTCCCAATACCTAATGTGAGTGTGTTAAACACATTACAACACTAATTCAAGGCATCATTAAGCTTAATCTTATGAGGAGGGCCCAAACAAGTGTGAAAATGTCACCGATTTTTTTTTTCGACACTATATATATAATCACATATATATATATATAGATACACACATACACAAAAGCTTCAAATATATATATATATATATATATACACACACATACAAAAGCTTCAAATATATATATAAAGTTTGATAGTGCATTATATCAACAAGTATATGGAACATGTTATATTAACAAGTGATGGTAATATATGAAGTGCATTATATAGTGCATGAAAGGAGTGTCAAAGGCACATGCTTATGAATGAGAGGGATAATACAAACTTAGCACAAGAATTAGGTGCTAAAAATGGCATATATTAATATGATATGACAAGAATGAAATTACATATAGCACTACCTAGTGATTATGCATTACATAGTGTATGGCCAATGCATAAAGGATGTATGAGTGAAGTCACACGCATGGGTGAGGGGTTTTAGTGCAAAGGACAATACATGATACAAAGTAAAGACCAAGTCAACAAAGATAATGAATCATGTATGAAATATGAAGTGATGTGTATGCATTGCATGAATATTAAAGGTTACATGGGAAACATAAGAAACATAGAACATGTGTTAAGAAATGAGAGTTTAAAGGAAACATTGAGTATATAGTATATGTAAGGTAATGTATCATATATAAGTTGAGTTTGTAAGAAATTAGAAGACTAAAACCAACAAATAAACATGTAACTAAATCAAAGCTTTAGTTGCAACAATATATGAAGTCAACTTGCAAACTAAATAGGAAACTTGTTTGAAAGATTGTTTTTGGTTTGACCCAGTAAAAGACTATTTTTTTCCTTTGAAACAAGTCAACTCAACCATTTAAAAGGTGAGAACTACTAGGTGATGGAAACCGATAAGTTAGTTTGATGAGTCATTGCATGGTGATAGAAAGGTGGTAGAGGTATTAACTTGTTTGTAGCCTTTGGTTGCTCACATTGTAGTATATATAGAGGTGCTCATTCCACCATTTTCTACACTTCTCATTTTGATTACTCTATTATTATTATGCTACAATTTTTGTGCTAGTGAGTTGAGAGTTTGAGAGTTAGATAGTTTCTTTGCTATTTTTCATTTGTGATTATTGAGAGATTTCATGCGAGGTTAGAAGAAGAAATTAAGTTGATCTTGTAAGAAGTATCAAGTGGGATTGAGGAATTGAGCTAGGAAGGGAGTTTAATCAATTAGAGCATTTATTTAGGAATTCTAATTTCTATACCTTTCTCTTTTATGTTGAAAACACTAATTTTTTTTATTAGTAAGTTGGAAAAGAATGGTTTTGACTGTGTTTTGAGGATTTTTTTATGCTTGAATGTTCTTGTTTGTTCCTTGCTTTGGTGGAACCTATCTATTGGGTTAATTCTCTTATATACCCTATATGGGAATTTAGATGATGGTGTTTCTATTTAGACTATATGTAGTTAGTCTCTATTATATGTATGTAGAAAGAAATATGAAATATGGTATAACAAATCAACCTCATCTTCTGTTATTATTAACTACTAGTTATATATTAAATATTACTAACTTGTTTTCATTCAAAATTTTCCAAATTGATTTCAACTAAATCATTTTAAATTCTTAACTAACAGTTTCTAAGTTTCCAATTTCAACTAAATTGAAACAATTGACTGTTTCACCAACCATTTCATGGAAGATAAATAATTAAATAACTATCAAACTAGGGTTTCCTTAGCAGTTAGATGGAAAATAAAATCAATTCCAATGTCATTAAAACACACATTTCATCAACTAACTTATAAACTTTCATTTCTACCTGAAAGGAAAACTATTAACTGTAAACATATAACATAAAATTATAGAAGGAAATTAACTACTTTTATCTACTTCCAAAAAGAAATGAACAAATGCCACAACTATGAAGAAAATGTAATAGTTGTCATTCTAGGGTTTAAAAAATGGAAAAGTAATTGCCAAATTTCATCTGGTAGTAACTAACTAACTAATCCATCTAGGATTCCCAGTTAACCAAATAACAAACTGAAAGGAAAAAATAACTTCTTCATGTTTATTAACTAATTATAGATCTTTCATTTAAACTAAATAAATCAAATAACTATCTAACTAATCAACTGCAGTATTTTACATACAACAATTAACTTGAAGGAAATAACATTTATTATAGCATTAATAGTAATCTTAAATTGATGAATGCATGTACTTGGAATTACAATTTGACATCTCCATCATGATGAATTAATTGAATATCTTTATCACTGAGTGAAAGAGAAACATCATCAAGGGATTTTCGACCTAGCCAAGACCTACTAGTCCCCTAAGTTTCTTCAATTGAAGAATCCAACCCTTCACGAGGATAATCAACATGGATCAAATTATCATCATGCCTCTGAGCCTGGTGTAAAGGACCTATACCTCCTGATTGGCCTTACTAAGCATACCTCTCAACTAGAAAGGTTACTCGGATCAATAGTATATCTGACACTTGATAGTTGACAGATATTGAATCTAGCATCGCACCTTGGCCAAGGATTTTAATATTACTAGCACTCTTGTGCCAATATCTCTAGCACTCCTCTTCCAATATCTCTGGCACTCCTGTGTCGTCAACACTCTCAGCTTTGCTCAACATGATAATAGTTAGATCAAGGTCAAATTTTACAATAGAAATTTTGTTTCTCATTTCCTTTTAGTTTGAGGTTATATCTTAACCATAAAGTGAAAGCATTTAAAAATGAGTGGATTTCTAGATCTCAATAACTATATTATATTTTTATATTCAAGAGAATTTGGAATAGCAAAAGAATAAAAAATCATGTCATGACTCAATTTGTTGATTGGATTGAGATTGACTAGAAAAATTAACTCATTTCCCTAGATTCCCATGATTTAAAAGTTGACTCAAATTACAACCTAGCAAATCTTCCAAACACTTAAACAAGATTGATCATAGCAAGGAAAATAGGAAGAAACCATAATCACTTGGGTTCCTCAATAGGTGATCAAGGTTTCAAAATTAAGGCCACAACCAACAGAGGATAAAAAAATATAAATGGTTTAAAAATTTAATTTAGGGTCAACATTGCCTAGACCCAATCGTGGAATAAAGTTTGAGAACAAAAGAGTTAGAACAATCCAGCCATGCCATTGAAAACCCAATTAAAATTTCATCACAAAAGTGTCTACACTTTATTTAATATCAATTAATAGAAGAAGAATGTTTTCGATTTACTCTAAACACAAAAGGATAAATACGATTTCAAGCTAGATTTCACAATCCCGATTACTAGAACACCTATAAATTCTTCAGATTAATTAATCAATATCAAAATAGAGAAAAGTTGTGCTCGTTAATTTCCTAAGCAAACAAATTGAGTTTTCAAACAAAGAGATTTACTTTGTAACTTCTATGAGCCAGGAGATCACCGCTACTTGCATACAAGAAAAGAAACCCAAGATGGGAAACAATGAATTGAATCCACTTCCTTTGGATTGTAGATGAGAGATGAAACCAAACCCTGAACTCAAGCTATGGCCTCAACAAAGCTTGACTAGAAAGAAAATCTTGAGAGTAGTGAGCAAGTGAGAAGAAGACGAAAATGCTTGAACTCAAGCAAACCGATGCTATAGAGGAAAAAGAGAGTCTAGAGCGCAAGAAATAATTTGAGTACTGTGTTTTCCCCAAGAAATTTTTGAGGATGGAATGGAGTAAACAACAACAAAAATCAATAATGTAGATTTAGGAATTTTTTTCTCCATTGAAAGACTGAAAGAGAGAAAAGACGGAAGAGCCATAAAAAAAATTAATGAGAGGTTGCCAAGAATGAAGGATTATTTTTCTTCTTGGAAGCTCGAACCTCCCAAGTGTTATCAAGAACCTTTCATCTTCCCATTCTTGGGCATTCTTCAATGCGGGTGGTGAACTTCCTGAAGCCCCACCATAAGGCCCCATGACACTCAACTTCATTTAAATTTTAAAAAAAGAAACATTGAATGCCACATCTTATATTTATCAAATTTAAATTGATATACATTTTAGATTCATTCCTCCCCAAGGATTTCAATATTTAATTATATATATAAATTGACTTAGAGGATGAATAATTATTTTAAATTGCTTATGGCCAAGTTATGACTTAGATTCTTTGTCATACATCGAGTCAGGGTAGATAATCAAATTGATCCATTGTTAACCATGTCCTCTCCCTGATGATATTTCCCTTTCTCTCTTGGCATTGACAATCTTGCATCCACTGACAAGGATTATGGTTAGTTTTTTCTCAATAGCTAAATAATATGCATTTAAATTTAATATCATGATCTCAATCAACTTCACGTGAATAATAAACTCACTTGCAAAATAAAGAGTTCGTTAACATTAAAGTTATGATGAAAAGAACAACTATTGCATTCTCAATGTCATAATCATATGAAACCAGTTATTTGCAGCTAACACTGTATTTGAAATACATAACCAACATATAGTCTCAATGTAAGGGATGTGATATATGGTTTACATCGATTTATTAAGGTACCTTGTATTTGCTAGCTTATTACGCTTGGTAAAACCTTGCATCTAACAAGATTAGTAATACAATTGGAATGATGGTGCGATAGATGGATCATCATTGAAAGGTTGAGATGTTATCCAAACCTTATAATTAATCTATACTTTATTTATTGCTTAAATATCCTTAAAAGTAGGAAGAGAGTCTTATCCCTAGGGTAGGGTATGAACTTGATGGTTATAACAATATGCAACAATAGGATAGAGAAAATGTATTAAATTATGATTATGCTATTTTCTTACTTCAATTTAGAATCTATTCCTATTCACAAAATTCTAGAAGAGCACCCACATTGTGACAACCCAAATCTATAATGAGAAGGAACTTGAAGGTGCATAAGCACAAAACTCTTCTTAGGATAATGTCCTCCAAATTATATACAATTGTATTAAACATAGTGAACACGTGATTATTTTTAGTATATTGAAAGAGAGGTTTATAATTTGTTTATGATCGCTTGATAATTACATCACTTTAATTTAAACCCAAGGTTGAGAATAACCTATTTAGTTAGGTTGTTTAATTTTTTATTGCTTGAAACAAATAGGTTGTAATTAACCAATAAAATCTAATTGATCATTTGATTGTTGATTGTATCTTGTTTGAAAGTAATTTATTGTTGGCGATTATACTTTTGATTGAGGTCATTTATTGATGAGATTATACTTTTTATGGGAGTCATTTATTGTTGAGATTGTACTTTTGAAATAGATTCATTTGATGTTGTGACATTATTAATACTGCATGGTTAAATAGGTTATTCATGGGGTTAGGATAATCCATGGGAAAGAGGACAACCTATGTATTTTAAGATACTTAGTAGTAATCTCAATTAAATATGAGTTAATGGGGAGGTTATTCCTGGGGTTTGTCTAATCCATGAGAAAGGGGGTAATCTAGATATAGAGTATGAATGTTCATAAAACTAAATTGAGCTAGCAAGGTGGGTGAGTGTGTCATGTCCACTTTAAAATCTAGGTGATGAATACTTTGGCCAAAGTAATGTAAGTAGCCACTATTTACACTATTAGTTCACTGTGATCTGAGTTTACATAATAGGCAAGGGATAGTCATACTTGTAGGCTATAGCCACAATATGGTAGTTCTAGATATGTAGGACACAATACCATGCTTATAAAAGGCTAAGGTTATGAGGTTGCCAAACCAATCTCTTTGTCAAAGGGTAGCTCCATTTTACTAGTTTGGTATATGTGTGGGGGACCGCATTAAGTCCATGATTGGTAGAAAAGTGAATGAGTGATGCTTCTAATCGCATAGTTGGTAGACAAGATTTGAGGAGGATATTGTTGACCATTTTTTCTTTATATATTTTATAAGCTTGTATAAGCTATGTATGTAGAATCGTATCCATATCTATGGGAATTATAAATATAAAATATCATATGGAAATTATGTATCATCGATACTTGTATTAATGAAAGGAATTATTTTCTATGCAATGGGAAAGACTGAAATATGTTTCAAATGTACATTTATTATTCAAAGGAAAATAATTTTTTTATTTCTCTTAAAGGTTAGAAATATAAACTATTCACTTGTGGGTAAATCCTAGAAAAATTACTATGTGGAACAATGGGCATGTTACATTATCCATTATAAGTTAGCCCATTCCCTAGCCATTGTATATGTTTTAAGGAAGATTAAACCTACCTCGGTTCCAAAAAATATATTGATCCTTTGGTATATATTATATTTATCCATAGCCTATGTAATTTTCAACCCCAAGAAGTCATCAAAAAATCACTAGGTCAAACCTTTCTTGAGCCACAAAAGGTAAGTCCCCTATTTCAGAGTATCACACCCCTACCTATAAGAATTAAAAAAATAATCCCAACCCCCCATGATATATATTTTAGATAAGTTAATGATTCATGACACTTGACCCTTGAGGAATCCACCAATAGCTCTCCTTCCTAGGAAGACTCTACTATTGTTTCTCCCCCAAATTCCTCCCACACAAAAAAACCGTATCAACCCTCTAAACTCCATAATCTAAAATGAGAACCGAGAGAAAATGTCATAAGACTCATAGATGGAAGATGTTTGTGCAATTTGTGTTTCTTTGAGGAGGAAAATGAATGAATTATGTGAAGCAATCAACATGCACAATGGCATCTTGAAATTGGAGATGAGGTGCTTGACAAAAAGAAGGATTGGCGATAAGAAATGAGAATGAAGGACATTGAAAGCTTCTACTAAACCTCATAAAGACCTTTGGGAAGTGGGATAAATTGGAGATAGAGGTTCAAGATCTTAATTCTACAATTAGGACTTTGGTGGAAAGAAATAAACTATAGCAAGATGTGGTCACCATGTGCAAGAACTAGGAAAAACCCCTCTTAAGATGACAAGATATTGTGCACTACAAAAAGGAGACAATAAAGAATATTTTTGTCACCATCTAGGTTTTCCCGCAAGAACTCAAAAAAAAATGAAGGGAAGTAGGTTGGGGAGGGTCTTCAAGAGGCTACTCGTAGGCATGGTAGAACTATACACTTTTTCCCCTTCTTCTTGGCAAATGAATGGCAAGAAATAAGTGCCCAATGGCTACTAGGTGACCAATATTTTTTCTTGTTTTTTGTTGGTCTCTTTTTTTCTTGACATCCTTATGTTTTGTTGGTTTATCTTTTTGGCCATTTTAGTTTTTGTGTGTCTCACTTCTCATGAGCTCCCCTTTATGATATTCATGATCTTTTTGTAATAGACCATATAGGGCTTGCCTTTTTTTATCTTAATGAAAACAATATTCATTTGAAAGTTTTGGTTTGAACCTTAATTCTTTCAATAAATTTTATGTTTGAACTCTTGATTTATACACAAAATATAGATTACGATGATGTAAGATTATAGTAATGATTTCTATACCTATCATCATAGATGATGAATTGTATATATAACTATATAATAGATTTATAGGGCTATTATATTGGGTTCATATGGGATTGCATATATTGAAATATTCAACGTCAAAAATGATTTAAGATGGATGAAGAACCAGTTAGATCTATCCCACAACGTAAGCGATGACTAATTTGGATAAAACTCACAAACAAGAAATAAATTTGTAAATGGTAACTTGTTTGACTATTTCAGCATGACCTCCAAGAAGTCATATGTGTGAAATTTTCATGGACGCATACTCAATTCATCTCACTTGAAGGAATCCCCATCATATCAACGCACTACTTCTCTCAAGTCTAGTAATAAATCATTTTATTAAAAATAATGTTACATTATCTGTCTATAATAGAATATGTTGCTGACTATTAAATGAATCATAACTATTTGTAAGCTCAAGCAATGAAGACGACTGCTAGTCTACATTTATGTATGGTGTAGAACTTTTTAAAATGCATATGAAGTTGTTGCGATGTTTCTTCTTGCTATCTTAGGCAACCAGCAAAAGTTTAGCACCATCGCGGTGATAAATCGACATGGTTGATAAGTATTTTTCTACTAATTTCCAACCAAGCTTGGACATGATTTTCTAAAGTCGTGATTCTCTCTCCTAGTTTGATTGATATAAGATATATCTTGATTCAATGGATTTCCATGGACTTGTGAATGTCAAATTGAGTAACGGATGGTGACAATAGCAGGTCTAGGCGTTTATGTTCCAGTATGCATCCTATATGCATCCAAGATAGTGTATTATATGCTAACCATTTACATGATTCTTGAGTCCATCGTACATTTGTAGGATGAGCAGGATTTTGATTTTTTAATATTGGTTATATTTTTCTTGGATTAAAGCATTTACATATTAGAGTAAATATATGTGTTAAATTTTTATTTTTTTTAAGACTACAAAAATCGGTTGGTTATTTGTCCCCTTATAATCTGGGATGTCTGGTAAGACCAGTGCGTGACATGCCCTCTGGTAACATGGGTTTGAGGGAAGACTAGAGCTCATAACCTTTTGCCTTCAAGAGGATGCTTTAGCCAATCAAATTAGGTTCCCCACCCCAAATATATGTGTTAAATTATTATAACAGTGAAATTTATATATTTGTTAGTTTTTATTTAATTTTAAGCTTATTTTGATAGAATATCTTAATATTAACATATATTTATAAATAGTGTAATCTATTGTAAAAGTGAGTTATTTTTTAAATTTTTATATATTTTTATTTATAGACAATTTATATATATAAGAACATTTTATTCATTTTTTCAAATCTTATCATTCATAATTCTCATGTTTTGTATCTAAGAATTTATTTCACATATAAATCCTATTTCTCTCTTATCTTAAGTCAATCTCATGAATGTATTTGCAAATTTAACCCCCTAAATTGTACAATTCAAATTTTGTTGACTCGTTCATTTCACTAGCCATAATAGACCAACTAAATACATATTTGCATAATTATTTCTATGTACATTTATTTAAGGAATTTAAGTATGGTTGTTTCTAACAATCAACGACATCAAGCATTATTGAATAAGCATTTGCATTTAACTCTTAACATCCTCTGAACCCCCACGCAGCTCTTGACTCAAGCTTCACCTTCTTGGGTGGCGCAATGACTTGGTCAATCAACTCCTACGCAATGACTTGGTCTCTGTCGTGTCAGCTATGAACAAATTTGTTTTGTGTTTGGCGCTTTCCATGTGGCCAGCCAGGCATCGACCTTCTTTATAGCAGGTTTTATTATTCCCTGCCACCTCTACACAGCACCAGCAAGCATCCTTTATTGTGTTTGCTATTGAAAAGTCTCTACAAGAGTTTTATGTGCCCAAGTACTCCCACGCGGCCTGCCTCATCAACGAGGCGTTACAAATTAACCTCACACGCACCTACCGCAAATTCTGCTTTGTTAATACAATGACCACACGACTCCAAGTCTTTGAATAGATGTTGCAATTTTTGTTTAACTTTATTTGCAACTATCAATTTTCTTAAATTGCTAAGTACATTTACTATTGTTTTGACACTAACTTTTTTTTTTAACCGTCAAATTCACATCAAAATTTGCCTAGGAGGGATTTTTCTTTTCTATCATAATTTGGCAAAGGGAAAATGGTTATAGGAGGGGGTCAAATTTTATTTTTGCAATGAATTTGGCAAAGGGAAATTGTATGGGGGAGCTGCATTTTTTTGTCATAGTTAAAAATTTGTAAAAAAGGAAATCAATTCTTTTTACAATGAATTTGGCAAAAGGGGGATCATCATAATAGGGCGGTTATAACTATATGTTTTTTGTCTTCTTTGAGGTTTGAAATCTACATATCATGAAAATGAGCTTTGAAGAACTTATAACAACAATAAGATTGTAAATGCACTCAAATAAAGTGCCACAAAATTGAATGTGTGTTCTTTAGGAATGGAATAAGGGAAATATTTTACATATAGTGAATTATAATGTGTAATGGGGGGTTGTATAATGGGCATTACAACAATGGATCCTTATGATTCTCACCTCATGTTAGTGTGCCTCAGAACACACCCTTTTTTCAGTTTCTTGTACATATCTACATTCCTTGCACTCTCGATCTTAGTTGGTTTTTCTTATACTCTCTTAACATTAAGGGGGGACTATAATGTGTTATGCTAATGCTTCTTTGAATGAAGTAGTGGAGGAATCCTCTTTTTGGGAGGCCTCATTAACCTTCTATCTTGATCTCTCGTATGGGGGATTAATTCAATGGATCATAGTTTGAGATTCTAGTACTCCTAATCATAGTACTATCTATAGTGTTGAAAAATGCCTTCAGTAACATTTTCACACTTGTTTGCACCCTCCTTGAAAAATTGAGCTTAATGATGCCTTGACTTAATGTTGCAATGTGATTAACACACTTGCATTAGGTTGTGGGCCCTTGTGAATTAAATAAACCTAATCCTACCTTATTTGGAGTGTTGTAAAGTGTTGTAACAAACTTTCAAACTTTTCTAGGGTTGTAATTAATGTTTAGGCTTCTTTATGCTTTAATTGGCCTTATTGCGCATCCACAAGCCTCATTTAATGCATATTTTTGAGGATGATCCTAACACAAATCAACATCCAATCATAATTTAGGTCTTTCCAAGTTGTGTGGCCTAGATTTAGTGATCTAGGACTCATTCGCCACTCTAGGAAAATGAGTCCCACCTAGGTTTTTAGGTCTCGAACTTGGTTTCACAACTTTCTAAGCATTTTTTAAAATGGTCCCATAAATTATGCGTAATGGGAGTCATTCACCACCTTGGGTGAATGAGTCTCGTGTGGCCCAAAATCAAAATTAATTCAAATTTTTGGCTGGATTTTATTCTCCTAGATCTAATGTCAGCTTATAGTGTTGTAATTTCAAGAATTATTGCATAATTAAGTATAAATAGAAGTTTCATTTACTCATTTTACAACTAGCAAGTTCAACGAGCATTATTACTATAAGTTTGAGTTCACTAGAGCATTCAAGTGTTTACAAGAGCATTCAAGAGTCTTCAAAAGCATATTATCAAGCATTCTAGAGCATTATTAAAGTATCAAGCATCATGTCAAGGACTTCATACATCATGTTTGTTTTTGAGCTAACAATTGTGATTTAGGTTTTCATGATTCAAGCTAGTATTTCATTCAAGATCTATCCTATTGAAGCAAGAGTCAAGATCTACATCCATTGGAGTCATCTCATATATATTTGTAGCCTCTTATTGCTAGGGTTTGGTGAGTTACAATATTATATTTTATTCATTCATTATTATGCATTCCTATTTGTATTTCAAGGTTTGATTACCAAAGCAAGATTTGACCAAGGAAAACCCCTATCCACTAAAAAAAAAGCATTTTTCTCTCTCTTTAGTGTGTGATTTGTAGGTTTAGGTTGATGACACATTGAGGAGAAAGTTTGGAGAAAGTTTTCATTGTGCCTAAAGTTTTCAAAGTTGTCACCTTGCATTGGAGATACTTGGAGAACTTCTATAGGTTTCAAATCATGGTTTCATATCCAAAAATCAATTAGGAAGCAAAAAGCAGACATTGAAGACGAGATTCAAACCTTGAAGTTTTAGAAAACCATAGCTAAACTGATTCACCACTTCTAGCGAATGAGTCCTAGTCTAGGTCAAAATTCAATTTTTTGAAGATTTAGATACCCATTTGCTAGATTCTTGTTCTTGCACAAAAACCTAGATCTAGGAATGATTCACCCAACTTGGCATATGAGTCCCAATCAACATTAAAATCAAAATTTCTATCATTTCAAAGCCTCATCCAATCTACTTCTAGTTTCCAGGTGCATACATTTCATCTTGTAGCTTTTTGTTATATTTTATATACTTTTCTAGGTCATTTAGTGAAGCATTGTATCATATTAGGGTTTAGCATCACATATTTCATTGCATGTGTCTTTCCAAGTTCTTACTTGGTGGTGAAGCCCTTAATAGCTTATATTCAACCCATAGAACAACCTTATTGCAAGATCTTTTTCTGCTTTACATTAATATCTCTACGGTTTGTTCTTGAATGAGAGAGAGTGAAGATTGTCATTCTAGGTCCTAAACCCTACAAAGGAACAATTTTCCACCTTCATTTTGGTGAACCTACATTTAGAAAATCATAATTCTAATTTGGAGTGCATCATCATCCTATATCTTTCTTGCATTAACATTGCATTAGGGTTTGCATTAGTTAATTGACATCCTAGGGTTTCTAATTTTGCATTATTGAAACATAGCTTGCATTTTTGTATCTCAAATCATTGAAATTCATATAAAATATATATTTTCACTTAGGCTACATATTATACAACATAAAAAGTGTAAAAATCAATTGAAATTTTCTTAATATTTTGAAAAAAACCCTCACCAGGACTCATACACCCCTCTTGGTGAATTAATCCCAATGCAAATACTACACTACATTTTTCAGAATTTAAATTTTTATTTCTAAGGTTTTGTTTGTTTATAGTTTTTTGTTTTAGTTTACAGAGTTTATGTTATAGTCATTTCAGTGTTCTTAGCTTATATTTTATTTGCGTTAATTTTTCATTTAGAAGCCCTTTCATGAGTATATGGTGTCCTATTCTTGACACTATAGTGAGAGGAAGTTCGAGACTCATGTCACCCTATGATAGCACAATCATTTTGGATATTGTGTTATCTAGCTCTTTCACTCCTAGTGTTGACACTAGTACACTAGGTATGGACCATACCCTTAACAACTCCTTCCCTTCAAGTAGTATGACACATGTTGAAACAATGGTTGCTAGTGTCCTGCAAGAAAACATAATTCAAATTCATAAGGACTTAGCAAACCTACAACATCAAGTGCAAAATGACAACATTTCAAGTACCACCATCCCTACTATAGGAAACATTAATCACATGCATGAAAAATAAGATGGACTTGACCTTATGCAAGACATAGTTCAAATCTTTGGAAAACACCTCACCTCAACCACTAGTTTTCCTTTACCTACAAGAAATTTCACAAGCCAAGGAGGAATTCAAATTCCTCCTCACACAAATATTGCATCTTTTCCTACCTATACAAACCCTCAAGTCACAACAACAATGCAACTGACTAGTAATGTGATTCCTTCCTTTGGTATTTCCTCTAGCATTCCTAGTACCTTTGTGGCATTGTAGTTCATATCTCCTACCACTTTACCACCTATGAGCATTCCATTCACTTGTCCCTTGAAAAAATACACCCCTCTGCCATTTTCACCTCTATCTCATATAACACAAACAATGACCATCTCATAAATCAACTCTTCTAAATCATTTCATCCCTTCAAAAATGAATTTCCACCATCAACCAAAATCAAAATGGTCCACCTACATATTATGTCAAAAGTATCCCATTGTCCTTAGAGATATTGCAAACACTGATGCCACAAGGTGTAGAAGTGCCTAGATTTGAGAAATATGGGGGAAAGGGAGATCCTTCTAACAATGTTAATTCTTATACCACCTTATACACTAACTTTTTCATTCGTGTTAAACTCTTGGCTAAGATTTTTCCTAGGTCCTTGAAAAATATTTCCTTGGAATGGTTCTATTTGTTCCTAAACAACTCAATTTATTCATTCAATGAAGTTGTTGATACATTTTTCAACCATTTCCAAGTGTATATGACTCCTAAGACGACCTCAGCTGATTTGATGAGATGTAAGCAAAAGGAAGACAAAACTATAATTGACTTTATCTCACACTACCAATCACTTTATTCCCAAATTGATGTCAAGGTCCCTGGCCCTCACCTTCAAAAGATGTTTATATAAAATTTGAAAATTAAGATACAAAATAAACTTTCCATGATGAGATTCTTGGCCTTTATGCATTTGTGTATTTCCCTCCATGGTTATCAAAATTTAGTTAGTAGTCATGATGGAAAGTCCACTTCTAACCGAATTGAGAAGTCTGAGTCCACAAGACAAAACAAGTAGTAACCTTTTAGAAAGTAGAAAATAGGTTTCCTTCAACTTAACACCCCTAAAAAAAAAAATCAAAATACCAATAACCAAGTAGTTTGTATTAAATTAGTGATACCCTTTAGCTATGGGGACTCAAAAAGAGAATTCACTCTCCTACGACACACTTCATAATACAATGTCTAGCGTTTAGAACAAATGATTACCTTGCCTCTAATCAAAACCCTTGATCTAATAATCCTTTACCCATGAGCTTTAGATCAAATGCTTATTTTCACTATCATAAAAAATAGACATGACGAAACATTGTTAGTGTCTTAAACATTTATTGCAGAACTAGATTGATTGAACATCTTTTCGTTGGAGGCATTAGTGATCAAGGAAATAAGTTCATTTCTCCTCCTAACTAGAATTTACAAATCTTTACCAACCCTATGCCTAATCATAACATTTAATTTGTCAAATATAGTTAAACTATAAAGACTAATGTTATGAATGTTGACACAAATGATTAGAACATAGATACAATTCAACAAAGTCCTATGAATATTGATCAACAAGAAAAAAATACTATCGATGGTTTGGTTGCATTGCTCAAATCTCAACATTGTAAGGGCCAGACTAAAAACCATTTTGAGATTGTTTTCTCCTCACAAGATATACTTAAACATGCACCTAATGGTCCTCTTTACATAGTTGCACATATCTATGATAAGCCCACTAATGGGATATTAATAAATCTTGTCTATGGAGAGAACATGATCACCGAGGAATTTGTACTTTTGCATGAACTCTATTAAGATATATATGATAAATAAAAAGCATGGATCAAGATGCATAATGGTTTTTCTTTCCCTATGATGGGATTGATCATCTTACCTTTGCAAATAGGACCAAAAATATTAGATATCTCATTCTCTGTCATCTTGCAAATAGACCAATTTGTTGTGAAGCTAGGATATCTATGGCTTCGCTCCATGAATGTATTCTCTTCAATCCTACATAAATTCTTAAATTTTTCCTATGATATTGAAATCTTTATTTTCCACCATAGTGGCTTTAACCTGTTGCCCTCCTATGGAATCTTTTCGTTAGATTTCTTTTGGCTGAAAGCCTATAGAACCTACCACCAAGCCTACCATCCTTGATGAAAACATGATTTAAACTAAAGAAATTCCAAATGACCAAGGCCAACCTAAGATAGAAACTTCAACTCCTTCCTACTAAAGACCAAGAGACAATGAAAACAACCTCATCATGCCTCCTAGAATAAAACAAGTTTACAAAGTCAAAGAGAAAGTGGTTGAACAAACTCCCATGGTTCCTTCTATTATTCCCCTTGGGGAAGAAAAGAAACCTGGTTGACCAACCTACTAACTTGAAAATAGAAGTAAAATAAATAAAGGTGCTAGAGAGCACAGGCATAGATGTCATTCCCTTGCTCATAGGCTACATGAAGAAATAAACAAAGAAAATCAAAATCCAAATTTTATTGAAGTAATGACTGACAATCCTCCCCCTTAATTGAAACAAAAAGATCCTATAATGCAACCACAACAAGTGTTGAACCATTCCTTAGACATTATCATTTGATCTCTTTTTGTGATTAACTTAGATGATGATGAGGAAGTTGCTAAAATTTACAAAGAGGTGCATAATGAATTGAGTACATTGTTTTCCTCTTCTATGAGCTTAAACAAAAATTATCCTAAGAAGAGTGTTGAACCTAGTAATGACCCTTTTTTAGAACATGCTATTATTCTTTTGGCTATTTATCTACCTTCTATATACAATGAACATGATTGAGATGTATATGGCCTACTCATAGGTTGACTTGCATGTGCCTTACTAGTCTTTTGCATTGGTTATTTTTCTTTTTCTTTTGTTTTAATGCATGTGTAATGTGATCCCCCATGATGTTATGTTTGATTTATCTATCTCTTTGTGGGATTCTTCTATTTGTAACTTCATTCTTCTCTATGTTGTACATCTTTTCAATTTAATATTTTTTATTTGTCTTGTTTTTTCCTTTTGGGGATGATGCAAGGCATCAAGACATTGATGTCTCTTCCATGTTAACCCAAAAGCTTTTCCTTTGTTTTTCTTTATTTCTTTTTTTTTTGTCTTGTGTTTTTCTTTTTGGGGATGGCCTTATGGCGTTGAGACATTCATGTCTCTTGATTTTGACCCAAAATATTTTTCTATGTTCCTTATTTATTTTCTTTGTCTTGTGTTTTCCTTTTGGGATGATGCAAGGTGTTGAGACATTCATGTCTCTTCCATGTTCACCCAAAATCTTTTCCTTTTTTCTCTATTTAATTGTCTTTTCTTGTGTTATCCTTTTGGGGATGACAAAGGCATCGATACATTCATGTCACTTCCATGTTGACTCAAAAGGCCTTTCCTTTGTTTTTGCTCTCTTTGTTTCATTCTTCCAGTTCTATGTGTATTTGGGGAATGATGACAATTCTGAGCTCTATGAAAACATTGTAGCAAGAACATACTGACCCAAAATAGATACCTCATGTGTTTGGATTCTTAGTTTTGGGGGCAACTCCTCTCTTTTCTATTGCATGACATAGCCTTACTTGGAAACATATGACTTGGCATAGGGCTTTCCAAGTTTGCTCTCATGTCTTCATTATTGTTAGAATTGTACATATTCTACTTTGAAGTAATTGCTCACAGCATGGTGTCTAGAAATTTCTTTAAAGTGGGGGCATACATTAGAATTTTTCTTTTTCATGGTTCATGGTGCAGTCTTCTTATTTCATATGATGCATTTTTCACTTTGTGGATGACATTGGATTTAATGTCCCTCAAAAGTGTGATCTATCTTAGCATATTATATTCCTCTTAGTGGCTTGATGCGACACACTTCATCCCATAAGTTGTGAATATTTAATTCTTTGATTGGTCCTCTCTTGGAGACATTAGGCACAAATGTTCCCTAAGTTTAAGACTTCACATAAAGTAAGCAAGACTCCCTTTAAAATTACTTATTTTTCGCATTTACATTTTTGGTTGTATGGCCACGTTACATAATACACCTTGCATTCCTATTGAGCCATCTTTTTTGTTAACGAATTCTAAGCATACAGTGTTTTACTTGCCTCATGAAGCTTGAAGTTCACTATTCATGAGCTCCAAGCATAAAAATTTTTTCTTTCCTCATGAAGCTCAGAAATCATTGTTGTATGACACCTTATTAAAGTTATCAAGAGGTATAACTTTGGTATGGTTTGACAGGAAGCCCAACCGAGGCATGAATTTCCCTTATCCACTCATGTGTGAGTGTGAGTGCATATCGGTTGTGTGTGTATGTGTCTCACCTCTTTTAGATCCTCACCCAACGGACAACATGAAGTTCTTTTTCCTCATAGTGAGCTTGCATTTTTTTGGACAAACAACCTAGATCATATCCGCATTGTGATGGAAAAAAGGTTGGAGCTTGATCCAACTCTTTTTTTATTTTACTTTTCTTTTCATCATTGGTAGTGTATGCTTGTTCCTTTATTATTCTCTTTATCATTTTTTTTATGTATGTTATTTTGTACCTATGTTGGTTTGCCATGGGATATTGATCTTGGGGGCCTGATCACCCCTCTTGATCGATTTCATCCTATCTTATTGACATTGTTGCATTTGGACCCCTCTTGTTGTGAATTAATCTACTTTAGTGTGAGTCTGAAGCTTGTTAATCCTCTCACTAAATAATTGGTCATTTTCTAGTATTAAGAGTAGGTTATAAACATTTTCACCAAGCCATTTACTAAGAGAAATTTCATTAATATATGATTTCTTCTTGGCTTGTAGTCTACATCAACAACATCATCTTTGGGGGTGATTTCTAGCCTTCTTCTCCTCTTATCTCTCTTTTGGAGGATTTTATTTCCCACTTGGTTTTTATCTTTCTCTATTTATGAGAGATTGCATTGTACATGGCTATCTCACCAAGCCTTGTAGTCAAAACCCATTTCTTTTATACCCACCTAATCTATGCTTAAGGGGGGTGTTAGTGTATATTTTGTATACACTTAGGATATAAGCCTACATAGGTGTCCCCTAACACTCGCCTTTATGAGGTATAAAATTAGTTAGGAGGTTTAAGAAGTGTCAACTCAGTTTTGATGCCTCATGTTAATTTCGTGGTAGAAAACATGCCACCACTCCATGAGTGAGTAGTCCTATCCTTTTTTTCATGGAGTTTGAGTTCCTTCCTCCTATCTTTATATACACACCTATTTTACTAATACAATTTGATCGACTTTATATAGATTTAGTGTTATTCATGGTTCCTTTTATTAATATCCATTGTTGTAAGTTATTATAATTTCATCATTCAAGCATCATGTCTTGTGTTATTTAAGTTTTTATAAATTTTTGCATAATTTTTTTTTATTGAGTACTAAAATTTTTAGGTGTTTAAATCAATTCAAGTTGAGAAATAAATGATCCTTAAAGGTGGCGGTGTGATTTTATTGTTAGAATTAGGTGTTGTACACCTTGCATAATGTTTGTAATGTTTTATTTATTTATTATGTGTGTGGTGCACCTAGGGGTTTTCTAGGTGAATGTGCATCACAAGGAGTTATAATGTTGGGGCCACTTTGTTGTATGTAACATTGGGACATAATTGTCAAATGTAATTATTTAATATTGGGGAATAATAATAAAATAATAAAGTACCCAATATTAAATGTGGGGTCACATGTTGTATGGTTTTGGGCACATGGTTTATGTAATACCACTTGGTGGTTTTGTGGGAGCTTGTTTCTATAAAAGCAACCACAAGGGTAGTTGTTTAGGGTTGGATCAAAAAGTTGGTCAAGGTTGAGCTTGTGCATGTGTGAGGGTTTGAAGCATGGCATGGGATGTGTGGATTCATGCTTGGTCACATGGAATGCATGGATAGCTTGTACTTCAGAAGTGTTCATGGAGTCTCTGCAGATGTATTGTAATGGGTTTTCATTGCTGAATAATACATGGAGTGTGGATGCTTTTGGAGGCTGGGTTTTTCCCTCTTGAGGGTTTTCCCAGGGTATATCTTGTGTCATCTTTGATGGGTATGTTGTCTATTCTCTTGCATGTTGATGTTGAGTATTTTACTTGCATGTTTCAGATTTGGGTTATGTGGAAATTGTCATTTCATGGCTGCATAGTTTCCTTACAAGTGGTATCAGAGCTTTGGTTATTGGATTGGATAACCCTAGGTTGCATGAGAGAATGAAAGACAATGGCAAGATATAGGGTTTTGCAGGTGTTTTATTGCAGATCTGAGGGTTTTGGGTTTGCTGTTATGATGGGTTGTTTGCAGATTTGGGGTGAGAAAATTTTGGCAAAATTAGGGTTTCTTGGTCATGCATTTAAATGAGGGTTTTGGGGGTGAGTTTTCACAGATGACCTCTTAGGACAAAATGGACCTTATGGTTGGATTCAGGTTGGCCGAGAGAGAAAAATTGACATATAACATGCCCTATTTTGATTACAGAAAAA
>VDFB02354465.1:0-23218 GCA_007258455.2 Sequoia sempervirens
CAAGTAGAGACAAAAGAAGCAGGGCATAATGGGCATGAGTTGCCAAGTCTTGATGATCTGGTTAATGCTGCTATGCAATTCTCGGAGGAAGCTCAGACTTCTTCACCGCAGCAGGAAGAAGAATTTATCCTGCAGCAAGAACAAGAACAGGCTGAACAACTAAATGTGCCTAATGAAGTTATATTTCATCCTGCAATGTGTAAAACCATTGTTGTGTATAGGAGGACCTTTTTAATTGAATTTCTAGAATTTGTTAAAAATAATTGGGAAACAGTTACACTGCAAACTGTGACTTTTCGACACATTGCCTAGACTAATATGCAACAAAGTCTGTGGCAAATAGAAAAGAAGAAATTGAAAAAGAAATTTGAAAATCAGAAACAGGAAATTGCTGAATTGAAAGCAAAAATGGATGAAATACTAAAGGTAACCGGTCAAATTATGGAATGCAGACCGCCACCCAGAGTTTATGCTCTGTGCCTCAAAGAACAGTTTTTATGGTTTCAATTGATGAGAATTTCCAGAAACCAAGACCCCATAATTCATTCTACCAAAGAATTTTATGAAGCATATCAAGCAGCCCCTAACTGGTTAAGGAATTCTCTGTGTGAATTCTATTTGCATGGCTTTTTAATACCACTTGAAACATAATGGAATCCTCTTCCATACATTGGTGATATTCATTTGAGAGCATTCATGTCATGGGCAGCAAATGAGGTGAATTATGGCAGACAGTGGGAAACGTATGAGAAAATTGAGAAAATAGAGCCTGTCCCATTACGCTCTCAAAGTTCAAACCCACATGCAATGCTGAAAGATTGGTTTGCATTGACATATGGTATTAATAATGTTTCAGCCAGAGCAAAAATATTTGACATCAGAAAGCAAGTATATGATGAATTCCAGGCACAACAATATTCATTTTGGAGATTAGCATATACCAGAGTTGAGAAAAGATGGGAAAAATTGACTGTTGCGTTAAGAAAGTCAGAACCACATGGTCCCCTCAACTTTACAGCTGCACTCAAATGAACCAGTAGATATATTCAATTGGGACTTCAAACAAGATTTGAATTGTGGCTGCCACTGACATTCAGACCCCCTGTGCTAATGTGGCCCCTGTATTCTCATCAAGCTACAAATCTTAATAGTGAATTAGAAGACCGCAGATATGAAAGGTGCCAGGATTTCAGAGGATTCTATTACAGGTTTGGACATCCATTCTAGAGTCATGCAGCCACTACTGACTTCAGAGAAATCACTAGGAAAGTTAATGCTGGAGGACCAGCATTAGGCTAAGTAGGGGGCAGTGATGAGCCTAAAATATGCTCATAATTTGATGATATGATAAACTTTTAAATGATTTCATTTTTGTTATTTCATGGCTATTTAAACTTTGATGAAACCTTTTATGGGGATATCCTGTAGTAAGACACTTTTATATTTCTGTAGCCTATTGTGTTGACTTGATTGCATTTATTGCCTTGTTGACTCCCGAAAATGGCTGGTATATCGTATACAGTTTTTAAATGGTGAAGTAGATTTGAAATGTGTGATTAATGAATAGATATCATGTATGTACCATATGCCTCTTCTTGTGCGTCTGTTACCTTTTGTTTCGCAGGTTGTTGAAGAATGATCGAGTCAAGCGCAGCCGATCTCGGCCTTGCAGTAAAGCCCATTTCCTGCACGACTTTGAGGAAGCTTCGCCGAAGACTCTTTGACCAAAACCGATTTGGAAATATTTTTAATGAAAGTCAATCTAGAAAGAGTGGAGCGCTAGATTCTCTCTGAATCGGGTTGAACACATAAATTCATTTATGAAGTTTGTTCCTTGATTCAGGGATATACTTTACTTCCACGTCTTTCTTTGATGAAGTTAGTTAGTTAGTTGTTCTTTTAATTTAAAAATAAGATACTCCTCTTGCACGAGGTAGTGATAGAAGAGAAATAGAATGAGTAATAGATGATTTTTAGGTAAGATAGAAACAGAGTAGCAGAGATCATGTAAGAATCAGTATGATAATGAAAGACAGAATCTGTTTGACCAGAAGCAGAGTTTGTTGTTAATTTTCACACCAACAAGACAATGTATTTCATTCTGTTTTCATGAATAAAGATCGATGAAGTTCTGAGTTCAACATGCATTAGCAATCAGTAGATGCTTTATAAGGGCCCACTTGGTAAGTATACGTAGTTAATTAGTTAGATGTTCTTTATGGCGATATCCAGTTAGCTTTCATCTTTTGAAGTTTTTATGCAAACTCAGTCTTACACTGCTCCTGCAGCATAGAGAGTCCATCCCTGTGACTGTTCCTACAGCATAAGGCCAGTTCATAGTTTGTGCTTCAGTCGTAGCTGTTACAGTTTCTATTTTAATCAAGCATAGTTGAGTTAAAGAATTCTGCATTACCATTCTGTAGCTTAGATAGAATTTCTTTCCAGTATGTATTTTTGCTAAGATTTGACTAAAACAAATTCCTAGTGCATATACTTTGCTGCGCCATTTAAAGTCTACGTCCCCTGGTTTGACAAGTTAATGAACGTCCACAGAAAGATATTAGTCTATTAGGAATGTCCAATTCGGAAAGTTTCAACGTGATATTCATATCCTTTGTGAGTCTTGAGCTGACACCTAAAAAGGAGTTCTTATGAGCCTGAATGGAGCATTGGAAGGTGCAAAAATGGTGACAATCCAGCTACACTTGTGACAACTTTAATTTTTGGAAAAATGCATGCACCAAAAATAAAAAATAATTGCACCACTACGATGTACACAAAACATTGGCCCAAATAAAAAAATTGCACCAAAAAATGCCTCAAAATGACCAAGATATGAGAATTCAAAGTTGGATTGCAAATTTGAAAACTCAATCCGTGAGGAGGTCTAATTTCTCAAAAGATTCCTGATGCAGTGTTGACATTAGAAAACTATGGCATTAAATTTGACGGTTCTCTAGCTGTCACAACAAAAAATGCCTAGGTTATGTGGCACGTCCATACTGTACAGACAATTGACATGGTTGTTCGATGAGTGTTGATTGAATAGGTGATGTGCCTATATGGCCTAGTGAGTTGGCATGGATTGGACGCTGATGTGGCACTGACGACGTGTGCTATTTTCACTAGAATCTTGGAGTTTTTCCAATAAATTCCCCACTGATGAAATATTCTGAAGAATCAGAATCTTCTTGCAAATGCCGACAGAGTTTTTCGCCGACCGCTCAAACTGTCTACCATCAGTGAATTTCTGGATTATGTGGAATCTCCGGAGATTCTATGAATGCTACTAGATTTTGTATGACCACCTAGAATATTAAAAATTTTCAGGTTAATATATGTCGCCGACTAATGGAGACTACCCGCCTACCGTGAATGTGTTGGAGGGTCCTACCTACCACGTAGGTATTGTACCTTGAGGGTACAGCTCTGCAGACTATATAGTCCACAAACTATACTCTATTTTTTCAATTGTTTTAAGAAAAATTTACAATACTATAAAAAAATGTGAAATAATTTTTTTTTTGCTATTTTGAAAATTAATTCATAGAAAAATAAATAATAATTTTTTTACAAAAAAGTAAATTTGTGCTGATGCAATAATGGCTAGGTCGTATGACTCAGCCAACAATTTTTTTTCCTTAAGGGACAAATTGCTCTATTTTGGATGAATTGGCAGTTGATTTATGGGTTTCTTTCCTTATGAGCATGATGGTGATGTCCTTTTTGGCTAAAAATGCTCTAAAGTGGTAGCTAGCTCTTGGATCTGGCAACCACCTCCAATCTACAATCCTTTGTAGATTTGGCCTCCAATGTACATTTGAGACAAAACAAAAGGAAAATCTAACTATCTCAGACACTTCAGACGCAATGGCGAGCTCAGATCTAATGCAACAAGCTCCCAAAATGCACCTGCAATACAAGGCCAAAAATGGAACCCTCCAAGAATCTCTCCAAAATGAGAATCCAAAGGCACTCCAGTAGCTCTAATACCATGTAATAATTGGCTATGAAGGTAGCCACCCAAGACCTAGAGGCCTAATAGAAAGCACAAGCATAAGAGAGATAGAAACAAGATGACAAGAATAAACTGTATTATTCCAATAATGCAAATATGATGGAATGAGCAAAATTACATAGGAGACCCCTTGGTTATATAGACAAGGTGAGAACATAGAAGGGCATAAGATTATGACAAGTGTCATAATCTTATGACATGAGAGAACTATGAAAAGCTATCACTCCACCTAAAGTGGAAGAGTGATAATGTGATAATCACCTCAAAAGGTGGATCACCCGCAAAAGGTGGAGAGATAATCACATGATGTGTCCAAAAAAGGTGGAAGTGATAAAGTAATGACATGTTAAGTCCACCAAAAGTGTAAAATCTCCAACAACCTCCTATGTGGTCCCTAAGTAAACTTAACTAAGGTGTAATAATGACCTAGGACAAGGTACAACACTTGTAATTACACCAAAAAAATTGATTAAGGTTTAGAACTAAAGACTGCTAAGGAAGTCTGGGATGCCTTGGAAAGGGCAGATGAAGGTGATGAAAGAATGAAAAAGGAAAAGTTGTAGAATTTGGAGACATAGTTTGAGCTTCTACATATGTCTAAATATGAGAATGTTAAAACTTATGTACACAAATATTGTCTAAAATAGTAGCGGGAATGTGAGGACTTGGTGCTACTGTACATGAAACTAGGATTGCAAAGAATATTTTTGGAACTCTCCTTGATGCTTATAGTGAGAAGGTGTGTGCTATTGAATAGAGTATAGATTATAAGACCTGTAGTAAAGTTCTGTTGTTGGGATTTTTGACATCTTATGAGATGAGGAAGCCAAATCTGGGGAATGGATGAAAATTAGAAACTAATTTTAAGGCTACAAAAGCTAAAGATCTGGATGAAGAAAATTTTGATGAAATAGATGCTAACTTTGTAAGAAGGATAAGGACAGGCTCTAAAAAGTATGAAGGTAAGTTACCCTTTAAATGCTTTAGTTGTGGAGAAATAGGTCATTATGCTTCAAATTGTCTAGAAAGAGATAAGAGGATGAACCTAATTAAGACTATATAGGCTATAAAGGATGAACCTACTTCTGCTAATTCAGAAAAAACAAGTAAAGGAAATCCCTCTAGGGAAAGAGAAAAATGAAGGTATTGTTATCTCTTTCCTACATGTTAAACAAGAAAATAATTATTGGGTAGTTGATAGTGGTTTTTCACATCACATGAATGGTGATAGAAGTAAGTTCTTAAGCTTGAAAAATATGATGGAGGCTTGGTTATGTATGGAGATGATATTGGTGCTAAAATTTGTGGGATAGGTTTAGTAAGTTTTGATGGAAAGCATCATACTAATGATGTCAACTATGTTAATGGTTTAAGGAATAATCTTTTGAGTGTTGGATAGATGTGCAATAAGGGATATGATATGATCTTTTGTTTAAGGATGAGAGATGTGAAATTCGAAAAGGATTAGGAAAATTTATTGTTGTATTAAATAAATACAAAGGAAACATATATCAACTTAATGGTGTTTATGGACAATGTTTTATGACTCAAATTAATGATACTTGGTTATGGAATCATAGAATGTGTAACATGAATTTTGATAACTTGGAAAAGATTAGTGTAGTTCAAGCTGTGAGAGATTTACCAAGAATTACAAAGCCTATTAATGCTATTTACAAGAATTTTTAGTTTGGGAAGCAAGCAAGAAATCATTTTCAATCAATGGAACAGTCTACTACCAAACTATTGGATTTAGTTCATATAGATCTTTTTCATCCTACAAGAGTGAGAAGTCTACTAGGTGAGAGGTACTTTATCCTTTTAATTGATTATTATTCTAGATATACATGGGTTACATTTCTTTGAGAGAAATCAAATGCATTAGATATATTCAAGACATTCAAAGTTATGGTTAAAAATGAAGTGAATTTTCCAATAAAATACTTAAGGTTTGATAAAGGTGGAGAATTAACCTCCCATGAGTTTAATATGTTTTGTGAAGTGATAGAATAAAGAGACAATTATCTACTTCGAGAACTCCTTAGCAGAATGGAGTTGTTGAAAGGAAAAACAAAATAGTTCAAGAGGCTGCTAGATTAGTGATTACTGAGGTTGGTTTACCAGAAGTTTATTGGAAAGAAGCTAATCATACTATTGTTTATGTATTCAATCAAGTTCAAGCAAGAGTAAAGAGTACAAAAACTCCCTATGAGTTATGGCATGGAAGAATTCCTACTGATAAGTACTTCAAGGTATTCAGAAGCAAGTGTTATATTAGAAGAGATGAAGAAAAATTGGGAAATTTTGATGCAAAACATGATGAAGGAATTTTTCTTGGATATTCTACTAAAATAAAAGCATACAAATGTTTCAATAAAAGACTTAGAATGGTAGTAGAGAGTGCAAATGTCAAGGTTGGTGAAAATTTGAAGAATTCAATTGACATTGATGGATATGTATCTAATGAACCTGATTGTGTAAGAATAGAAGATATTGAAGAACAAGAAATGGATGAGCAAGAGAAAAGGATGAGAAAGAGAACCAGAATGAACAAAATGAAAGAGAAGAAGAAGCTTCGGTGATGTCACCTAAGACACCTAGATATGTATAGAAGAACCATTTAGAAAGCTAGATTAATGGAGATAAGACTAAAAGAGTATTGACTAGAAATAGGGCTATTGTTGAAGTGAATCTGTGCTTATTTTTTTAGATTGAACTGAAGGCTATAACTGAAGCATGTAAAGATGAACATTGGATGGAAACCATGAAAGAAGAAATTATGTAGATTGAGAAGAATAAAAATTGGGAATTGGTCCCAAGACTCGCAGATAAAAACATCATTGGATTGAAGTGGGTATTCAAAAATAAGTTGAATGAGAATGGAGAAGTGGTTAGAAAGAAAGCAAGACTTGTTTGTAAAGGTTACTCACAAGTAGAAGGCATAGATTTTCAAGAAAAAATTTCTTCGGTAGAAAGAATGGAAGATATAAGGATGTTCCTAGCATTTGATTCTCATAAAGATTTCAAATTCTATTAGATGGATGTCAACATTTTTGAATGGTGAGCCAAAAGAAGAGGTCTACATGGAACAATTGAGAGGATTTTAGTTGTCAGGTCAACTAGATATGGTGTGTATATTAAAGAAATCCTTATATGTATGGAAGCAAGCTCCTAGATCTTGGTATGTGAGGTTAGATAGGTATTTGACTCAACAAGGTTTCAACAAAGGTATGATAGATAGTAATCTATATTTTAAAATTGAAAATGACAAAATCTTGATTGTAGTTGTATATGTTGATGACATTATCTTTAGAGGAAATGAAAATATGTGCAAGATGTTTGCAGAAGAGACGCAAAAAGAATTTTAAATGTCTATGTTTGGAGAGAATAATTTATTTTTTGGGCTATAAATTAATCAAATAGAGAAAGGAATTTTTATTTCACAATCTAAGTATGTGAAAGAGATTTTGAAGAAGTTTGGGATGGATGGTTCCAAACTAGTATGTACTCCTATGGCAATTGGTTACAAATTGGGTAAAGACGATGATTCACCTAAGACTGATCAAAGCAAGCATAGATCTATGATTGGTGGACTATTATATTTGACTATTACTAGACCAAATATTATGCATTTTTTTTTATCTTGTGGCTAGATTTCAAGAAGATCCTAAGGAAGCACATGTTGCTACTATTAAAATATTTTTTCGATATTTGAAGGGAACTCTAGATTATGGGTTATGGTATCCTAGAGATACTGAATTTACACTAAGTTCCTATACAGATGTATTGGGCTAGATGTGTACATGACATAATCAGTACAATTTTTTGTGCATTCTTTCTTTGTTGCATATTAGTGGCATGGTTGAGTAAAAAGAAAGATTTAGTCTCCTTTTCTACTATTGAAGCTAAGTATATTGTTGTTGCATCTTGTTATACACAAGTTCTATGGATGAAAAAAACAATGAAAGATATCATAGTGGTGTATGATGATCCTATTTCTATCTTTTGTGATAACACAAGTGCAATTAACATTTCAAAGAATCTAGTGATGCACTCGAGGATGAAGCAAATATCTATCAAGTATCATTTCTTGAGAGAAAAGGTCATGGAGAATGAAGTAAAACTTGAATATGTTCTAACAAAGGATTAGATTACTAATATATTCACATAGGCTCTTCCTAAAGATACTTTTCAGTATCTCTGGGAGAAGTTAGGGGTCATTTCCCCTCCTTTCTTCAATTATATGCATATGGATATGCATTAGTCCAGTCGATCTATGGATCTATCTTTCTTCTAGATTGATGTTTTGGTGGCTAACTCTCAGGGGGAGTAGGTAGTGTTAGGTGTTGTCATTGTGAGTGTTATGTTTTTCATGTAAAAGGGGAAATCAATGTAAAATATCTTTTTCGTTTTCCATTGATGTCAAAGGGGGAGAGGAATCATGTGAAAAAAGTGAGAGGAAGAATTTAAAAGATTAACTACTAAGGGGGAGAAACAAAAAGAAAATCTTGAGAAGTGTATTCAGAGCTAGTATGGTGTCTTTGATGGTTTTTCACATCATGTCTTTCCATCAATGACAAAGGGGGGGATTGTTGCAAAAATGGAAAGAATGTAGGTGTTGTCATTGATGTCAATTGGTCAATTAGTTATCAACTAATTGTTGTTAGTTGTATATGTCGAGGATATTGAGAAAATTGTATTAAAGAAATACTGTAGGTGTTCAGTGGTTGCTCTGGATTTTTATTCTGGATATGCTCTTATGGTTATGTCGTTTAGATATTTTGATCATTGTTGTTAGAAGATGTTATATCCATATTTTTAGATCTTGATTCATTGTACAGTGCAAGTTATGTTCACCAGTTGTGAACTATGGTTTTTTGTGTTTCTGGTTGAGGTTTGGGAGAAATGTTGTTGGTCTAGATTTCTCTTTCGTAAAGTCTTATGACTTGTAGTTCTAGCTCATTGAGTTTTTTTCATTGTATTGAATATAATTTCAGCATCTAGAAGATTTGTGCTTAATGGTTATGTGTGTTTTACACTGGTTTTACTAACCTTGTGTTGAACACTACCTTTGAGGTTGATGAAGCATGTTGGGTCTATTTGGGTCCCTATGAACTTTGTGTTTGGGTGACACTCATTCTAATTCCACCATAGGATGTTTCAATGATGACCTAATTTGAATTTGAATTTGGATGGCCAACTTTGGATATGTTTCAAAGTTGAGGATGGTATAAATACAAGTTGAGTTAGTGGTGAAATGGTGCAAGTAGAAAGTGAAAAGAAATAGAGCAAATAGTTACGAGATTGATGTGAATCAGTGAGTGTGTGTGGTGTGAGTTTGGTAGATTAGTGCAAAGCCTAAATGTTGAGTTTTTAGATGTAGTGAGCATAATGTGCACTCTATCATTCATGCATGTCTACAAGTGGTTGAAGCAAATTGTGGTGTATTTCTCTGTTGCATTGAGATTGCCTTCTCTCTATAACATATCTCTTTTATATTCTTTGTATCATTGTGGAAGTGAGCCCTTTGGGTTGTTAGTCCTATTGGACAATGAGTCCTTATTTTGGCAGTGACCATTATTTCTCAAGAAGTGAACCTCTTGTAATCAGTTTTGATATTCTCTACAGTGTGAATTAATCCTCATTGTGCTTTTTCCCTTATTGGTTTTTCCACATAAATCTAGAGTTATTGTGTTTGTGTGATAGATTTAAGTTTATGCATTGGTACTTAATAGTTAATCATTTAAGTAGTGTTAAGAATTAGTTCCATTAAATGAATTGAAGGTTAAATCTATGACAACTGATTCACCCCCCCTCTCAGTTGTCTTGTTCAACAAGACTATGGTTTATGGTATCTCAAAACTAATTATGTCACTTTACTTGCATATATTGATGTTGATTGGGTAGGGTGCATTGATAGTAGGAATATTACTAGTGGTAGATCATTCTTCTTGGGTGGAATGTTGGTGTCTTGGCATAGTAAGAAATAGGACTTAGTTTCCTTGTCATCAATAGAGGTAGAATATATTGTTGTTGCTTCTTCTTGTACACAAGTTCTTTGGATGATACAAACCCTTCAATATATCAAGGTAAATGTGTTTAAACCTTTGTCTATTTTGTTTATAACACTAGCACAATAAACATCTCCAAGAACCCTATTAAGCACTTATGAACTAGTCACATTGCAATCAAATACCATTTCTTAAGAGAAAAGTGTTAGAAAATGATTTTTTTTTAGATTATGTTGCTACAAATGATTAGGTAGTAGATATATTTACCAATACTTTAGCCAAGAATGTATTTGAATAGTTGAGGTAGAGATTAGGTGTTCTTTCTCTTTCCTCTCTTCACTAGATTAGTTCATTTCAGCATGGTTTCAAGGGGAGCCTATATCATTATTCTATGTCCCTACACATTGAATGTTTGTTCTAGATTTGGTTGAAATTCTTGATTTTTTTAGGATTTTATTATAAATGTTTTTGTTTGGATAGTGATATGATTATTTTCCAGTGTTATTCCTTCTATTCATGTTTTTAATTATGGTTTTAACAAAATATCGTGATTTCCATGAATTTTTTTTTACTTACAATTTGCAAGTGATTTCATTCATTGAGTTTTTTTTGTAGATCTCAATCTAGGTTTGAAGGTGATATTCATTTGTGTTAGATTGTATTTTTTTTACACAATGATATGTAATTAGTTCATTTATGAGAATCTTGTCAGTGTTGTGATAGTGATGTCCAATTAGTTGCCTTGAGATAATCTTAGCAATGTTTTGTAATGATATTCTTGGCCAACTTGATAGTTTTATGCATGGAGTTGTTTTTGGTAAAACTAATCTATATTTTCTCCAAGTATATTGATAGGAAAGTGTGGGTTTTTAATCTTTCTTAATTTAGTCTCAGTTTCTAGACAAGATAACAATGATAGTTCTCTACTTTAGTCTCAGTATGTAATGATAGTGCTTTTTTTTTCATGTACGTATATCTATTTTGTAGGGGGCATGTCATCCTTTTTCAGTTGATTTCAAAAGGGGAGTGCAAGCAATAGTTTTCCATTAATGATAAAGGGGAAGTTTGTTGACATTTTTCATTGATGTCAAAGGTTCTTGTATTCATTTCATGGAGCTTGTTGATTGATGTACATCAAGGAAAATTGAAGGTATTCAATGGAAGATTCATGTATATAAACATGTTTGATTAAGGTAGAGATATAGGAAAATACATGGTTAGAGAATAATCATTGAGCATTGTCATTTGAGTCTCATAAAGTTGCAAAGTTCTTGGTAGGGTTTTCCATCAATAAAAAAGGGGGAGTTTGTTGATGTTTGTCATTGATATTAGGGTTCTTGTACTCATTTCATGGAGCTTGTTGATTGATTTGTATCAAGAAAAGTGAAGGTATTCAATGGAATTGATTCATGCATACAATCATGATTGATTAAGGTAGAGATATGGGCAGATACATGGCCATAGAAGAATCATTGAGCATTGTCATTTGAGCCTCAAAAAGTTGTAAATTTCTTTGTGTTTATGAGGATTAGGGTTGTCTTTTTTTTATTACCTTTTAACAAGATTCACATTTCTTACATCTCTTATTAGTGTAAGAGTCTTATAGAGGGGTTGATATTAGGGTGGTAATCCCATTTTAGGATTTTTGGTTATTGAATTTCTATGCTTCATAACCTAAAATACTATGCATAGCTAAAAATCTAAGATCATCCTATGCTAGGGTTTATTCCTTTTGAAGGTAATCAATTAAGTATTAACTTTATGTTCTAATCACCTATTGAATCTCTATAGTTGGTATAAATTCACTTAAGTGATAACATTAAGGGTTCAAGTTCATCTAGCAACTAGCCCGTACTCCTTGGTATAACCAATTAGATAGGTTAAAGACTTATATCATATCACCCAAAGTAAGATCAATGGTTATTACTTAATTGATGGAATGACAAGGTTTGACAATCAAATGTCCTCATTTAATTTTGTAGAACAATCACTTCCCAAGGTCTCCACTTTGATGAGCATATAGGTGTCATATACCTTTGTTTAGTTACTCAAAGTTTTATAAATTTTTTTGTGGTAGCGATAGGTTAAGTAGTGTTCAAAGCCAGTGCATTAAGTACTTTTTGATCATGTTCTGGGCTCTATAAGAAAGCATTGAAGACATTTGATACCATGGTTGTGTTAAAATAATACACAATGAAGGAGACTTGATGAAAAAATTATATAAGGGTTGTATGATGCCTTTGTATGACAACATTTATAAAATATATTTCCTTTGCATAGATAAGTGTGGTCTAAATGTGTCTATGATAGGATTTTGATTTAAAGAAAGAACGGTGTGTCAATTTGTGTAATAGTGCTCTGAAGTTGTAAATTTCCATTAATTTTGTCTAGGATTGACTATCATAACAAGAAACATGTTTATGAAAAATTCTTCTTGTTTCATCTTATAGTTCATTAAAAGAAGGTTATAGTTGAGGTGGGTGTAGATTTTGAAGATCCTTTGCTCATCAGTTTAATTCTTGTTTGTGTTTGTTGGAATAAGAAGATTCTTGTAAATAAATTATGACACATGTATGCAAGGAGAGATAAGGGTTTAATTTTTATTAATCTAAAGTATATTGTTAATAGAGTAGTAATCTATACATTTTTCTTTCATTCCTTATTGGATTTGGTGCTCCTAGATATACTGTATTTCATACGTAGTTGGTGGTCTATTGTATTTAGTGAGAATTTGGTTAATGAGACCTAATAGTGAACAATTTTTGAGGTTTTTATTGGTTCTTCAAATCCAAAAAACACTCATAGTTGTTTTTGCCTTTCTAGGGGGTATGTGTAGGACCATGATGGGCCAAAAAGTGGCAATATGATGAGTATGTGGCTGACAACATTTTTTTTACCCAAAATTGATGAAACGAAAAGGGTTTTTAAAGGAGATTATTAGCTTTCCACCAATAATATAAATTATGTTTTACTTTGAATTCAATAAATTAATTATTATTCATTTTTCTATTCAAATTACTTACCAAAGTCTCGATTGATGTATTCAATTAAAAAAAATCTATAGCTTCAAATGGTATCACATTTTTTGAATCCATAATATGCATCACATTCTATGCTTCATATACTATAGGATTAAAAAAGAGAAAATTGAATTTCTCATAAAATTTTGGACCGCTAAGGTGGTAAGACATGAGTTTTTATATTTTTAAAAAAGTTGTAATAAAAAAAATTAAAAAATTAATTATTTACTGGAAAAAAATTACTTAAAAAATATGCATCACATTGGGACATGATTCCTCTACTTATATATACAACGGCAAAAATATTATCATTTCATTGTATTAGGGGTGGTTAGAGGACACCCACTTCTTATTTTTTCCTAAAATTTAAGCAATTAATCGCATTAAAATTTCAAATTTTCAAGATAGATTTCTTTTTAAAAAAAAAAAAAACCTAAAATAGGAGTTTAGAACTAAATTCAATTTTCTACAGATTCTATTTTTACATATTTTTGAGATAATATAGATAACTTATTCAAATTTTGGTGTCAAGTTGTCTAACTCTAATCTTTCTATTTTTTTGCCACTTAAGGGCCTGTTTTTTCCATGATGATCTTGCACATACCCTAGGGTTTTCCACTTATAAATCTTGTGTCATGGTGATCTTTATGTGTTTCCATTAAAGTTTGTGCTTGTTAAAAGTTGTTTAAATTCTTTTTTTTGTGCATCACTGATTCACCCCACCTCTCAGTGGTCTTGAGTATTCCTACACCTTATCCTTCTTCAACTTGCACTTTTTGATTGGTGATAGTCTCATTTAATTGCTTGAGTTGCTCATTTTTTTCTTGACTCTTTTAGTAGCTTTCTTGAGTTTCTCTCAAAAAAATTTAATACACTCATCTACATCATTAAGATCCTTTTTCAGATCTATTTTCTCAACTTCCGCTTTATCCAAATCATCAAGGTATTACTTGAGTTCTCCTTCCATGTCATCTATACAATATTCTTCAGTAAACCCTTTAGGACTAATTTCCTCCCAAGGAATAGGATAATTCCTTATAGCCATGTGTTCAACCTCCAAGATCTACCTCAATGATCAATCCAATTGAAGGAACTAAGCTCTGATACTAATTCTTGAACACCCGAAATATACTAAGAGGGGGTTGAATTAGTACTCACTAAAATTCATTAATTTCATCAACTTTAAAGATCCATTCAATACATCACATTAAACTTGTAGTAATAGAAAGGAACATAGAAATTACACATTAGATCAAAGAACACAAGAACAATATATTTTATGCGAAAATCACAAAAAGGGATAAACCACTGTGAGGATTAGATCACAATATATTATAACTAGTTATAAGATATTATAAAATGGCTCACTGCTAGGTGGAATTAGTGTCTAAAGGATTCACTGTCTAGAGAATAGAAGAAATGTCTCACTACTAGGATAGAAAAGAGGGTGGATCATTACCAGAGATTGAACTAATTATGATGCATCTACAACATGCTGAAGATAGTTCCAATTAGGCTCAAAAAACTAACTTAATAGACCTCATACTTCACCACTTATCAACCTATTCACAGTATTTTTTTCTTTAGATATCACACACACTTGATTGTCTCACATATCATATCACCAAACAAGGAATTAACCTTGTATATATACTATAATGAACCAAATCATCAATTAGGTTGGCCTAATTAGATGTACCATACATCCTCATATTGGCTCAAAAATTAACCACACACACTTGAAGGAATAAACCAAAACAAGTGACACATCAAAATAGATCAGCATAAGCTATAGTTACTATCGTAAGTTTCATCCCTACATACTTTAATTTCACACAACCTCAAACCCTTTAGGTCAACACTATTGGTGAAGTAATAACAAAATGGAATAATTTTTCACTCACAAATCACCATGGAGACCACAAAAAACCTTGCCACTTCGAATGTACAAACTACTAACATTCACAAACACATCCTCAAATCCACTCAAAAAAAAATTCATTGACGATGGAATGTGGAGCATTTCAAAATACACTCTATACCACTAACACTACCATTATAGAGCCTGATACCTTGTCAAAATTATCTTTGACTGTGGAGGACTTCGAGGCTTGAAACTTTGAATTTAGATTCTTCCACCATGCACCAATATTACCTCAAAATTGCATGAAAATATTCTCCATAGCGGAGCAATGTGGACCACAAAATAGGTTCATTGAATACTAAAATTGTACACCAAGACTTAGGAAATTATTGAACACATTTTGTTTTCTCAAAATAAAACTTCTAGAATTATACAACGAGATGACATTACTGACAACACCATATTCAATCATGCTCATAAATCATCATCTATACATCAATGCATCAATGTTGAAATCAATGACAACACCATAGTAACATCACATGCCATACATCCATCAATCTTCTCAATGAAAAAAAAACTTTGAACTATTTTGTGAGTCCTCCTTTACCAAAAAAAGAAAGAAAGAATAAAAAAGTAGAAGTCATGAATCAAGAAAGGTCTAGAAGAAGGTTCCTAAGGAAAAGAAGTCAAAAAGGTCAATGATTGCTCAAACTGCATTACATGTTCAGAAGGAGAAGAACATGTGGATCATAGGCATTGATTTCTCTAGTCATATGATTGGAGATAAGAGTAAGTTCATGAATTTTAAGAAATTTGAGTATGGTTTAGTGACCCTTAGAAACAATTCAATTTCCAAAATATTTGGTAAGGGTACTTAATTCTTGATGGTGGTAAAACAAAGACACATGATGTTTTGTATGTTGAAGGTTTAAAGCATAATCTATTAAGTATCAGTCAAATGTGTGAAAAAGGCTAAAAAAAAAAAATTTAGTGTGGAAGGTTGTGGATTAATGGAATCAAGTATTGGTGAACTAGTTATGGAAGGAAGAAGGATAAATAGTAACATTTATCATGTCAATGAGCTAAATGGACAAATTTTTGTCACTGTGCATAAAGATGAAAGTTGGATTTGGCACAAAAGGTTAGGAAATATGAATTTTGATGATATTGTAAAGATTAGTTCAAAATGATTTCTTTGAGTTATGCTTGCTAAAAGGAATAGGAAAATTGAGACGGGGGGTGAATCAGTTGTCACAAAATTTCAAATTCAAAACTTCAACACTTATCAATTCCACAACCACACTACTATGTTATTAAGTTTGAGCATGAAACACAAATAAAAAAAAGTACAATAAACACAATGAAGACCATACTTTTACGTGGAGAACCCAATGAGGGAAAAACCATGGTGAGGATTAACTCACAATATAAAGAGACTATAAAACCAAATACAAAGGCTCACTGCCCAAAAGAGGACTCACTATCCAAATAAAAAGGCTCACTACCTATAGAAAGAACCCACTATCCAATAGAGAGGTGCACTGCCTACTAATACAAAAGAGAACAAAATATCACCACAACACTTAACACACATTTGCCGCCTTGAGTAGATGATTGCAAAAATCTTTAGCTCACTACCTTTAGGAATCTAACACAATGAAGTACTGTTGCCTTAACTCACTTTCACACACTTTTGCATTTATGATTTGTGGCTTACTTCATCACTTTGCATATGCTTCTAATCTTCACAATCCGACTTGCATTTATACCATCTTCAACCTTAGAAACTTTCTCCAAGGTCATCCACATAAGCTTCATGTTAAAATTCAAATTACATCAGCAACTCAACATTCCCGCAGTGGAAAAGAATGAGAGTGGACCAATAAAAATTTTATCCAAGGCCAAAATATAATGTCTTAGATCAACCACACACTTCCTTAATTTAATTTAATTCTTCAAATGAAGTGTAAAAACTAGGTCGGCCAAACCTAATGAAAACGTAAATGAACATTGATGTACACGCTTCCCAACAAGAAGATGACACACAAATGACACAACATGCTTCATTATGCATGAGAACACATCTTAGTTTCCTTCAAATACATCTCCAACAAGTGTGACAATCTTTGAACACTGAAATTCTTCCATCAGTCGATCTAGACTGTGCAAACACATACAACAACTTTGAAACTTGACTTTTAGATCACCAAACCACGCGTATCTTTGCTAGAACCAAGATAACATAGTTATAAGACATATATCAGATTGAAAAGATCTAAAATAGAATAGTAGAGGATTACAGAGCAAAAAAAATTCTCCCAATCCATAGAAGACCAACTCTTCTAGAGCAGTTCACACACCATTGAATGTAACTTTCACATACCATGAAACCAAAAGCCAAAACTTGGGAGATATCACCACTAGATAACCATTAAAAAACATTTAGATTTACACAAGCATAGGATCAACATAGGAGAAATGTGGAGCACATACCAGAGCACATTCTAAACACATTCATCAATTCAAATTCTCTCTTTATTAATTTTCTCAAAAGCACTTGGAAACTCATCAATTAAGCACATTTGCAACATCATAAAGATAGCTCCATGTACTCACAACATCTTCATAGCATCTCAACTAAACATGTACAATCTACAACATACCAAACTATGTTGACATCAATGACAACATTAATGACAAAACCACCAAATTTGCTCATACTTGCAACAATCTCCCCCTTTGTCATTGATGGCAACACTTGATGTGAAAAACCATCAAAAAAAACATCCTTCACAATATTTTTGGAGAAAACCATCTCTTATTCTAATACTATTTTTCACATTACTTTCTCTCGGCCTTTGACATCAATTTCAAAGATCAAAAAATCTGATCACTTTCCCTTAGGAGTGCACCCATTCAACTCATACTACAACAATGAAAACCTTTCTACTCCCCCTGCAGAGTAGACCCATTCATCATTCCAAATAAATGAAGAATCGATGAATTCACTGGACTAATGCACTTTCATGTGCATCTAGTTTGGAGATCCATGACCCCCAAATTCTCCATAAGATACTCAAAAGTATCCTTCGAAAGAGCCTTAGTAAATATATCTACAATTTGTTCCTTTTTGTCACATATTCCAACTTGACTTCATTCTTCAACACTTTTTCTCTCAAGAAATCATATCTGATAGATATGTGTTTTGTTCTTGAATGCATAAATGGATTCTTTGAAATATTTACAGCACTTGTGTTGTCACACAAGATAGGAATAAGATCATCACATATCACTCTAATGTCTTCCAAAGTTTAGTTCATCCATAAAGCCTGTGTATAGCAGGATGCTACAACAATATATTCTACCTCTATAGTGGATAAAGAAACCGAGTCTTGTTTCTTACTCAACCAAAAAACCAATCTTCCACCAAGAAAGAAAGCACCCCCACTGGCACTCTTCCAGTCATCCACACAACCAGCCCAATCGACATTGGTATAAACACTCAAGGTGAAATCAACACCCTTAGGATACCATAAGCCATAATCCAATGTACCTTTAAGATATCTAAATATCCTCTTTATAGTTGTAACATGTGCCTCTTTAGGATCTACTTGAAATTTGGAAACTAGACATACTACATGCATAATATCTGGTTCGGTAGCAGTAAGATACAATAGTCCACAAATCATAGATTTGTATTTGTTCTGATAAGATTTAGCAGATTCATCATCTTTACTCAGCTTACATCTGGTTACCATAGGAGTACTAACCAGTTTTGAATCATCCATTCCAAACTTCTTCAACAACTCTTTTACATACTTAGATTGTGAAATGAATATCCCTTTATCAGTTTGATTCACTTGAAGACCAAGAAAGAAATTCAACTCACTAATCATGAAAATTTCAAATTCTTTTTGAATTTCTTTAGAAAATATTTTACACATGGCTTCATTTCCACTGAAGATGATATCATCAACATATACAACTAATATCAACATTTTGTTTCCTTGCACTTTGAAGTAGATATTGTTGTCAATAGATCCTTTGTTGAATCCTTGCTTTGTCAGGTATCTATCCAATCTTGCATACCAAGCTTTGGGAGCTTGCTTTAGGCCATATAATTCCTTCTTCAACTTACACACCATATCTTCTTTGTTAGATAACTAAAATCCTTCAGGTTTTTCCATGTATACTTCTTCCTCCAATTCACTATTCAAAAATGGTGACTTGACATCCATTTGATATACTTTGAAACCCTTGTAGGCAGAAAATGTCAAAAACATTCTAATAGCTTCCATTCTATCCATAAGGGAAAATGTTTCTTCAAAGTCTATGCCTTCAACTTGTGAATATCCCTTGCATATAATTATTTCCTTATTCCTTATAACTTCTCTATTTTCATTCAACTTATTCTAGAAAACCCATTTTCAACCAATTACATTCTTATTCATAGGTATAGGAACTAGTTCCCATGTTTGATTCTTTTCTATTTTATGCAACTCTTCTTTTAGAGATTTCATCCAACTCTCATCTTCGCATGCTTCACTCATAGAGGGTATGTGCAGGATCATGATGGGCCAAAAAGTGGCAATATTATGGGTATTTGTAGAGTATGTGGCTGACGACTTTTTTTTTAATCCAAAATTGATGAAATGAAAAGGGTTTTTAGAGAATATTCTTAGCTTTCCACCAATATAAATTATGCTTTAATTTGAATTTAATAACTAATTATTATTTATTTTCTATTAGAATTATGACTAAAATCTTGATCGATAGGCTGATTGAAAAACATCTATAACTTTCAAATAGTATCACATTTTTTGAATATGAAACATGCGTCACATTCTATGCTTCACATACTATAGGATTAAAAAGAAAAAAATAAAATAATGCAAGCTTTTGACCAAGTTAAGGTGGCCGACATGCTTTTACATTTTTTAGAATTTGTAATAAAAAATCATAATTAATTATTTACTGGAAAAAATTGGCAAAAAATATGCATCACATCCGCATTACGAGTCCCTCTCTCTTTTACTATATATAAAAATCTTATAAATTTTTTATCATTTTGTTATAGTTAGTGGCTCTATCGCACACCTACCTTATTTCCCCTTAAATTCTAAGATTCTCATCAAGACGGAATTTAATATTTCCACTCAAATAGATTTTATTTATTTTTAAATAAACTCTAGTAGCTTAGAAACTATATTAAATTTTCTATAGATATATTCTTACATATTTTGAAATAATATAGATAACTTATTCAAATTTTTACCAAGTTTCCCTAACTCGAGTCAATTTTCTCCTAAGGGCCTATTTTTTCCATGATCCCAAGACATGGGCCCTAGAATTAGGGTTCAATTTTTAGAGTAAAACAAAAATTTACCTTTAGCTTATACTCTTTACTTCTCTTCATGTCTTCATGTTGATGATTCTTCCTCACATTACAAGCTAGGAGTCTTAATAGTTCTAGTTCATTTTCATCTTCTTTCTTCAATATGTTCTTCTCTTCTTCTTCCTTCTCCTTTATTTCTCGTGTAATTTTGTCCATAGATGGGGTCATCAAATTCAACTTCACTTTATCTCAATAGGTCTATGTATGTATTCATCAACTTTCACATTAGCACTTTCAATGATCTTTCTTAATCTTTTGTTAAAGCATATGTATGCTTTGCTAGTAGTAGAGTATCCAAGAAAGATTCCTACATTACATCTAGCATCAAACTTTCCAATATTTCCATCATCTCCTTTAATATAGCATTTGCTGCCAAATACCTTGAAGTACTTCACAAAGTAGGAATCTTACTAGTCCATAACTCAAAAGGAGTCTTTGTGTTGTTGCCTCTAATTTGAACTCTATTAAGAACATAAATAGTAGTGTGTATTTCCTCTCTCTAGTACACATCTGATACATTTTATTCTTTCATCATGGTTCTTGTAGCTTCGTGTACCATCTAGTTGTTCCTTTCAACTACCCCATTCTACTTAGGGGTTCTTGAAGCAGAAAACTATCTCTTTATGCCATGCTATTCACAAAATCTATTAAACTCACTAGAAGTGAATTCTCCACCTCTATTAGATCTCAAACACTTGATTTTAAAATTTACTTCATTTTCCACTCTTGCTTTGAACACTTTAAGCCTATCTAGAGTTTGAGTCTTTTCTCTAAAAAAAGCAACCCATGTCATTCAAGAATAATCATCAATAAGGAGCATGAAATACCTGTCACCATTTAGACTTCCTTTTCTAGTCGGACAACAAAGGTCAGTATGAATTAATTCTAGCATTCCAATAGTAGATTGCTCTTTAACCTTAAAGATGCATCTTGGTTGTTTCTCCAATTGGAAACTTCTACAAATAGTATTAGGAGGCCTTGTGATTCTAGGTAGGCCTTGGACAACATCTCTTGAATTGTTTCTAACTAGATTATCAAAATTTACATGTCCCATTATCTGGTACCATAACCAACTTTCATTGATTTGAGATACAAGGAATTGGCCATCAAATCCCTTAAGATATTAGATGTTTTCATGATTTCAACTTCCAGTAGCAACCATATCTCCATTTTTGGACCCTTTTTTGATTTCACAGGTATTATTCTCAAACACAAGTTTAAAAACATTGCTACACATCTATCCAACACTCAAAAGGTTATGCCTCGAACCCTTCACATAATATACATCATTAGCATTGTGTACTCCATCAAAAATAATTATACCTTTCCCACAAATCTTAGCTCCTAAATCATCACTAAAATGACTAAACCACCATCATACTTTTCAAGTTTAGTAAAATTACTCTTATCTCTGGTCATGTGATTAGAACAACCACTATCAATCACCTAGTAGTCTTCATCCTGTCTTGCATGAAAGGAGGTGACCAAAGTATCTTCCATCTTATTCTTTTTGTTCTTCAGAGCATTCTTCCTTGCACATTTTTTAGGGTTAGTAGATATAGAGTTGTTTTCCAAAGCTAAAAACAAGCATTCACTATCATCAACCTCATTTTTAGATTCATCATTAGAGATTTCAACTTCTTTAACATAATACAACTTCTTGTATTTCTTATCCTTTATGCCCTTATCTTTATAATCCTCATTATTCTTATGTACAACTCTATTTTGACATATTGAAGCATAATGACCAATATTACCACAACTGAAACATTCAAAGGGAAACATACCTTTATAATTTTTGATACCTTTCTTCAACTTCCTGGTGAAATTTGCTTCCAATTCATTAGAACCATCACTCTCTGGACCATCTTCAATCTTCATTACCTTAAATTTTGTTTCTATATTTTCTTCTTTCATATCTTCTTTCTTGAACTTTCTCATTTCAAATGCTTGCAAGGTGTAGAATAATTGTTCTTTAGTATACCTTTTAGGATCATACATCTCTTCAATAACATAGATCTTATCACTATAGCAATCTGGTAGGGTGATCAAGATCTTCTCAATAATATCTTCATCAATCAGGGTTCCCCTTTGATTCTTAACTCCATTTACTATCATCTCAACCTTCTGGAAATAGCTTGTGAACTCTTCACCTCTTCCATTTTTAAATTCTCGTATCTGTGTTTTGCCACCAGCTTCTTTTTCAACTTTACTCTTTCATTTCCTTCATATAGTTCTTCCAACTTCTAGGCTTCATGAGAAATATCTAAAGAAAGAAGCTTAGTTCACTTAGTTTTAGATAAAGCACTATAAATAGCATACCTCACTTTCTCATTCTCCTCATAAGCAGAAACCTCATCTACAATTGAAGGACCGCTCGTTGGAGCAACATAATTCATCTCAAAATCCTTCCACATCTTGTAACTAAGAGAAACAATATATCCTCTCATATGCACTTTCCAATCACTGTAATCAGATACATCAAACTTAGGGATCACCAACTTATGCACCATTGGATCTTCCTTAAGTGGTTAAGCTCTACAATAAGGAACCAAAGCTCTAATACCAATTGTTAAAAGGCGTTGGACAACTGAGAGGGGGGTGAATTAGTTCTCACAAAATTTCAAATTCTAAACTTCAACACTTATCGATTCCACAACCACACTATTATGTTATTAACTTTGAGCATGAAACAAAAATAACAGAAAGTAAAATCAACACAATGAAGACCATATTTTTACATGGAAAACCCAATGAGGGAAAATCCAAGGTGAGGATTAAATTACAATATAAAGAGATTATAAAACTAAATATAGAGGCTCACTGCCAAGGGCTCACTACCCAGAAGAGGACTCACTGGGTATGTACAGGATCACGATGGTCCAAAAAGTGGCAATATGATGGGTA
>VDFB02354466.1:0-13295 GCA_007258455.2 Sequoia sempervirens
AAAACCTTTCTGGGCAGTAAAATGAAGCATCTATGCATACATTGTCACACATAAATTTGCTACAGCATGGTACACATTTCAATATGCTATTATTTTGAGTTTTAGCATTGGATGGCTAAACAAGAAAGATGTATTTTATGACTGGTAAAAGGAAACAACAACTTGCAGCTTCAGAAATACACACACTTATCAGAGAAATACTCAGATTAAATGCCCAGATGACCTCCAAACATGGCGAATAGACTGAGCTTGGAAATAGCAGCACCTGGAACTGTTCGTAGGGTTTGATAATGAACAACAGTAATTTGTAGGATGTCTGAAACCTTGAAACAGGCTCACATTCAGCTTCTATGAACCCATATGACCCCCACACCAACAATATATGTTCTCAAGATCCCACGTGAAGGAGATGCAAGGCCACAGATTGAGTAAACTGCTGCACCTACGTCTTAAATGCTCACGCCAGTCTCTAACCAACTCACACGCCTTGATATAGGGTTTCCACAACCTGCCCTTTAATCCGTAGAAAGTAGAAACATTCACACCTAGGGTTTGAGGAGATTCACGAACTCCTTGCAAATTCACCCAACAATAACAATCACAAACAACCTTTAGATATATAGATTATGGCGTCCCAATCTGATATGCAATTTCCTTTCAGACTTGGATGCCAGATACAACCTTGAAACTCTTAAAATATTAGAAAATAATGATCTCCAGGAAACCAATGAATCCCTGTAATAACCTCTGTATGAGATTATCTCTCAAAATGCCCTTGGGTGATCTTCCACACCTGTAGACATTGTTTTCTTTGAGGGTTTTCCTCCTCAAAAAGCTTCAATATTCAAAACCAGCAAACCCTTGCCCGGTTTTTTGAATTTGCACAAGTTTCAAGAAAATAAACAATGATAATGAAAAAGAAAATACTTTTTGGCTTTTATACTCCAAATCCCCACTTGGCCAAATAATTAAATAAAATAAATATTGGCTTTTGATGCATTTGGTTGAAAATAATAAAGTAATAAAGCATCATTAAATATAACACTTTATTAATTTCCATTTAACCCCCTTATATCATCTTTTAATAAGTCATCATTAAATATTAATATTATTAAATTCAAATAACTTTGATAATATAAATAAATCATTAATCCTCAATAAATACCCAACACCAGATTAGAAGAGTGATCTAAACATGTTTTTCAGATGTGAGCATGATGACGACTGATCCAAAAATGACTCACTATAAATAGTAAGTGTGAGAAATTGACCAAAACGACCTCTAGAAGGTCCACCACCAAAACACTGAGTCAGTGAGCAGGAGAAAACTGAGATAAACATCAGAAAACCAGCTGAGGAATCACTGAACACCCTCAAAAGGGTCCGCTGAATATCCCATTAGCCTATGAGGACTAGATAGTAGGCTAACCACTGCAAGGATACAAAACCCGGAAAAAAGGGGACATTACATACACATAAAGTTATTGTCAATGATTGCGATCCTGTCTTTACTAGTCACTTTTGGACAGATTTATTCTCATGTTTGAGTACTTAATTGGCTCATGGTTCTTCATACCATCCTCAATCTGATGGGAAAAATGAGGTTGTTAGTAAGTGTTTGGAAGGATATCTACGTTGCTTCACTTCAGATAAACAAACTCAATGGGTAGATTGGCTATCACTAGCAGAATGGTGGTATAACACTTCCTTTCATAGTTCATCAAAATATCTCCATTTATGGCACTATATGGATATCGGCCTCCTTCCATCACTTCATCATTGAAGGTGTCATCAAGAGTTCAAGTCGTGGAGGACCACATGCTTCATCAACAACAAGTACTTTCAAGACTTAAGGAGAATCTAGCCATGGCACAAAATCGAATGAAGCAACAAGTGGACCAACACCGTAGTGAAAGAAGTTTTGAAGTTGGGGATTGGGTTTTATGGAGATTGCAACCTTACAAGCAAATTTCATTGAAGCATCAAACAAAGAACAAGAAGTAGCCCCCAAAATATTATGGCCCCTACAAAATCATGCAAAAGATAGATAGTGTTGCCTATAAGCTTGATTTTTTGCCAACAACAAAGATACATCTAGTTTTTCATGTTTGCTATTTGAAGAAGGTAATTGGGCATAATATCCCCACTCAAACAATATTACTAGAGCTTGATGAAAAAGGAAGAATCATATTGGAACCATAGTTCATTCATCAAACATGCACAAAGAAGCTAAGGACTAGAACACTCATCGAGTATCTTATCCAATGGAAGAATTTACTAGTTGAAGATGCCACATGGGAGGATGAAGAGTTCATTCAAAAACATCCACACTTGATTAGCATTGAGGACAATGCTTTTCTAAAGAAGGGTAAAATGCCATGCCCTTAATATTAGAGTATACATAGGGTTATAAGTAGTCGGCTTGTGGCTACCTTAAATCTTAATTAAGTCATATCATCATTATTATATTATTATTTAGTTATTTAGGTCGGCCTAAGGCTTCTATAGGGTTATCTAGGTTGGCTTGGGTGATACCTAGGCATAAGTAGGGTATACATGGGAGGTAGTGAGTCTTGTTTGATCATCAAATTGTGAATTGTGTTCTCATTGGAGATATTTGGAGGCTTTCTCTCTCGAAGTGGCTTGTTATTCTCAGTTATTATCAAGTATTTGCAGCATATTTCCTATCATATTCTTCTATTGTGCAAGTTATTTCATTACACTCAACATGGAGAAGTATTTCTTTCAGGAGATTTCAATGCAAGGACAACAAATCAGCAAACCAGAATTTTATGCAGCAAGGAAGATAACAATCCTTATCTCTTGCCAAAGAGAAAAACCATCAATGGTTAAGATATTCAAAGGATAAAGGATACATTAATTATTCTGGTGAAGAATTACTAATTTTATGTGGCATATATGGTTTGATTATTTGCAATGGAATGGGTAGGTGGAAGAAATTTGGACATTATACAAGCAATACTTACCATGGAGCAAGCAATGTTGATTATGTCATTTGCTTACAAATCTGATAAAAAAATAACAAAGGTACTAATTAAAGATGCTTCTATGTAATTAAAATCAGACCATAGCCCAGTTATCCATAAAGCTGTCATGCCAGGAAAGAAATCAGCAACGTTTAAAAGTGCAGCTGAGTCAACAATCTACAACATAAGGAAACATTGTTGTAACCCAACAGAATTGTTTAATCTTCAAGGAGGCATTAAAGAAAATAATCAAGGAGGGGAAAAGAAGAAAAATATAAGTTTTGAAAGCCACAAGCTAACAAATATAATTCAAGAGGCACTTGAAAGATGCAAAAGGGCAAAAAGTAGGAAGAAGAAATAAGTTTTTGGCAAATGGTTGGTATGATGAAGATTGCAAGGTTGCAAAGAAAGCTTTAAAAGAGCCAGGTGAAGAGGAGACAAACAAAAATTTGTATAAGTAGATATCAAAATAAAAAAAGAAGAAATTGTAAACACAAAGCGAGAAGAACCAATATATTTAGGGAAGAATAATCCACAATTATTTTAAAGGGAATTTCAAATAAAAAACCAAACTGAGAATAGCATTACAACTACCCAATTGCTTGAATATGGGAAGGAATTGTATGAACAAGAGTCCACGGAAGAGGCACTTGCCATGGTCAATTCAACAACAAAATTATTCACTTATCATGATGTGAAGGAATGTATTAAGAAGACGGGTATAGGTAAGGCTTGCAACATGGATGGGATATAAGAAAATTACTCAACATGGAGAATGAGAAACCTTTCCTTTCACATTAATCAAATATTCAACAACATCATTGAATAGGGGTTTCCAAGAGATTGGACAACTAGTCTAGCAATACCTCTCTTCAAGATTGGAGATGTAAACAATCCCTCCAATTGTTGAACCATCATGATCAATCCTTTGGTTGCAAATTTGTTTGGAAGCATAGTTGATCATGGAATCAACAAGTCAGTAGAAGGAAAAGATTAGAGAGCAAAAGGGCTAGTAAGTTTCAAACCAAAACACTCAATAGTAGATCATCACATTACATTGAGGCATATCATTGAAAAAGTATGGAACAAAAAAGAGGAAGCTTATTGTTGTTTAGTGGACTTCAAGAAAGCTTTTGACACAATTCTTAATAGTAAGTTATGGAGTAGAATGATGGATCTTGGCATACTAGAGTAGTATAGAGTGGCAGTCCATGGACTTTATGAGGAGATTCAAGAAAAATCAAAACTCAAGCAAGCCTTTCAAAAATTTATAGGCGTGACATTGGAGTGAAGCAAGGATGCCCATTATTCGCTACCCTATTTGGCTTATATATCAACAAGCTAGAAGAATGGTTTTATTTGTGTTATCACGGAATCTAGCAGCGCTCGTTCCACGGATAACCCCCTACGAAACTTGTCCATTTCCTAGGATTCGTGAAGTTCAAGCACGCCTAACGAGGTGATTTTCAAGCCACCTCGAAATGCGTTCCCAAGCCTCGAATAGTCAATTCGAGCATTCCCCCATGTTCGCCTCGCGAAGACCTTCGAAACGAGATCTTTCGCGAAGTTTCACTGTTCATACTTAGCAAATTGCGAGAAATGCAGTGGCACTGAAAAAGTGCGCTCCTGCCCTGAAGCCAAAATTGGCTAAGTCTGGAAAATGCAAGGGCGCTAAAATTTAGCGCCCCTGCATGCAGTGAAAATTCCAAAAAATGTAATAGCGCTGAATTTTAGCGCCATTACATTTTTCTTCAACACTTAAACTTTTTTATGGCCCTGGCACGTTTCTTCATGTTTTCGCGTTTTTCGTCAATCGTGCCACTTTTCGTGCCTAAATTTATTGCTCAACTTGAGTTAGGTTTTTGATTTTTATTTTCACTTAAGTGAATGAATTCGCCATTTTAGTTGTTCATATTTTATGTTCTTTTCTTCCTCTTGCTGTGCGAGCTTGCCTCCCAACTGCAAATCGCGTTTTTGAGGTTTTGCATTCTCCTTCAGCATTCTCTGCGCCTTGGTTCAGGTAAGTCTCTTTGCATTGTCTTCTTCTTTTGTTTTGTATATGATCCAATGTTCTTTATTCGCATTTTTAGCTTTGTATTTATCTAACCCTACGCATTCTTTTCTTTTTTCCCTACGCATTGTGTTTCCATTCGCGTTTTTCATTCCTACGCGTTCTGTTCTCACCATTCGCGTTTTTCTTCATTCACGTTTTCCCTTCATGCGTTTTGTTCTTCTCTCATTCGCGTGTTCTTCTTCATTCGCGCGTTTCTCCCTATTCTTTCACAAACGCAAACTCCTGTGTTTCATATTCACTCCATTCTCCACCGTGTTTCTCTTTCTAAACGTTTTTGTTATTCTCTTTTCACATCGCCTTCTCCATTGGCTTTGTTTCAAACTTTGAAAAGATCTATCACTTGGAAAGAAAGAGGTTTTAGCTTTTGAATGCAAAAATGACAATGGTGCGAATTGCAACCCTATCCAAAGACAAACCAAATTATCCTCAAAGCTTTCATTGTTACAAACATTGCATTTGTCAAGCACAAGCGCTTTCGCCATTCCCTCTTACATCTGCATTTCGAAATTGTCCAAAACAAAGCAAGAGCGCTGAATTTTGGCGCTAGGACATTTTCAGAAGATGAAATTTTTCCTAACACTGTAAGATGTAAGGGCGCTAAAATTTAGCGCCCTTGCATCAAAGGCAATTTTTCAAAGATGTAAGGGCGCTGAATTTTAGCGCCCTTACACTTTTTTCAGGCTTTCCTCAATCCTTCCCAAATGAACTTCATTTTTGACCAGTGCACTCTTGAGCCTCATTTTTCCGCATTTGTGCATCGTTTTGCGTGCCTCGTCATCCGCTTCATGATTTCCCGTCCTCGTGCTCATTTCACACTTTCCCATTTTTCCTAACCATTTATGTTTGTTCTGGCTAAACGGATTGCAGTCTACTTTCAAAGATCGTCAAATCAAGAGTGATCAGAGTTCCAGTTTCTTTTGATGACTGCTACCAAGCCTCCTTCTTCTTCGAAAGCAAAAAGCAAGATGAAATACAAATATCAAGGCGTCTATCCGCCAACTATGGTGCTTTCCAAAGTCGAAGAGATAAAGGATACAGAAGTTGGTCATCAAGATTTGGTTGACTTCGCAAAGCTAACAGAGACGAAGCCTCTTCCTGATTCAATGAGAGCTATCATACACAACAACCTCCACTTGGTGGCGATGTTCCCTACAGCTGCGCACAATACCGAGTTTGTTCTTCAAGTTGCGTCTCATTACATCAGAGAAAGCAGAAGTGTGATCGACTCTTCCGGGCACGAGATTCTGAGACTCGACCCCGATTTCTTTGACATTGTCTTCAAGGTCCCTCATATGGAGAAATATATTGACATCTCCATGTCAAAAGCACAGGAGATCTTGATGCCTGATCCCAATAAAGCTAAGCGGTTGATAAACACTTTCGATGGCTCAAAGCCTAGATCATCTGTTTCTAGATGGCTGAAAAGGACTCACAGTGACTTCAAAGATGGCGTCAAAGGATATGATCCGTTTCTAAAAGCGGTAAGAAGGGCTTGCGGAATCATCCACTTTCACGATTCGGATGTATGAATACATAAAGGATCATAAAATTTGAGAAGGTGCATATCAGATGGGGCAAACTCGTCGGTGATAGAGATACCATGGCCCGATTTGATCAATGCTCCTTCTACATTGAAGTTCATGACTTCTTACACGGTGTCACCTTGGCGTGATGAGACAATTCCTAGGTCTATCTACAAAAGGGAATCGGATGATGGTGCATGTGTACAGATATTTCTATCAATTGGAGCTGAAGAAAAGCTTTCATCATTTCAGACGGGTCACTGATGCTTTCTTTGCGCCTTTACTCTTCAACTTTGATCCAGCCTTGGAAAGAAGAAGAGTATCTGATGAGGCTTATAAGGTGGTAAGTAAAGTTGGATGCATTTTCTCCAATTCCCAATGTTTACTTACTTGAGAGTAGGCTGTTACACTGGTTGTCCCTACATGCTACCACGTTATCCTTTGGATAAGTGGGTTCTCATGGAAACATGCAGACCGTTGATGTCGGTCGCGAAGAAGCGAAGCAATACAAGCGTGGATTCAAGTTCCCATGACCATCGGCGAGATATACCTATCAAAGCGCACAAAAACTAGAATGCAGTCTATCTTTGAAATGCAGATCATGACCATCAAAACCTACAGTTATAGGTTTGATTTCGACTACCGAGATGTCAAAAAAAAGTTGCAAAAGGGTCACCAACACAGGTACCGTTTTGAAGACATCTGGGCAGATTGCAGAGATGAAGAAGCCATTCGTAAAATGGACTATTGCAGGTTGACTGTTCAACAAATCAGAGATCTTGGTATTGCTGACCTACCAGAGGATTTTGAAGATCCAGGTGATATCATGAATGTTGTCTATGATGAGCAAGGCATTGCTAAAAGGCCGTTGCCTGCAATACAATGGTCTAGGAAAGAGGTTACCGGCATGAGAGAAAGGCTGAGACCAATCCTAGCCAACACAGAAGAATGGTTACATAAACATGGTCATGCAATGAAAAGTTTCAGAACAGACTCAGAAGGAGAGGAGAGTCGAAGCTGACACGCCAAGCGGCAGGAAACTCCTTTGACAAAACAAATCAGCTGACGTTCCCACTTCTTCCGCGAAGTCCCTAGGAGGATCAAGTTCAGCTGTTGGTAAAGATGGCGAGGCTGTCAAGAGGCGAAATCACGGAATCTCATCCATCTCGCTCTAAGGGTAAAAAGCCTACTCAGGAGGAGATAGATTCCGATGAAGAAGGAACTTCAAGCGACCAATCCGCTGAAGATGAAGATTCAGCAGAAGTAGACTCCGATGCCGAAGAGGTTTCTGAAAGCGGGCAAGAGTCTGATGAAGATTCTGAAGAAGGATCTGAAGGTGACTTTGAAGGTGAACCAGATTCGGAGAGACAAGAGGGTGATCAACAGGAACCCGAGCATGATCAAGAAATAACCACTTCTCCTCCTGAGAATGTAGTTGAGGAAATTCACAGAACATCATCGCCCGTGACTTCAAATGTTCCTCATACCCCTCCAGATTCAAGAACTCCTCCACCTCCTGTTCCCTTGTCACCTATCCCTACCACATGCATTCCTGCAGCCAAGATATCCCCTATCCCTGCAGCATCAACCCAACTTGATACTCCTTCAGTGACAAGCATCCATACGGTTGATATACTGTCAAGCCCACCATCGTCCATTCCTAGCTTGTCTTCGCCAACGTATGATATCACTTCTGAAAACGAATTCAATCGTTTCATGAATGAGTCAATGCGTGATCAGCTCAATGTGTCAACTATAGAAGCAATGATGACAAATACTTCTCCAATTGTCACGATACCAATGGTGAGTTCAGATGTGACAATAACTTCAGAAGTGGCAATGGCGACCGAATTGACAATAGATCCAGAAGTTCACACTTCTTTTCTTCCTCCTTGGCTAATATCTCAAGTGTCGAAGCGAAAAAAACAAATGATTTCTCCAGAGGAGCTCGACCTCGAAGAGATAGTTCTTCCAAAAGCCAAAGGGAAGAAAAAGGCAAAAGTGTACTCGAGGCTGAATGTTGATAAGTCTGGCCACAATTATGCTGAAATTGGCATACCACCAAATGAAGAAGGTGATGTCAATATGGAGGACTACACAGTAACAAAGGTCCAACTTGGCAAGGTTACCAATGAAAGTGCAAAAGCCGATGCGCAAGTCACTTTGGATATCTTGGCAGGAAGGCTGGATAAAGTAGAGCAAGCTCGTAACATGTACAAACAGAGGGCAGAGCATTATGCCATTGTTGTAAAGAGGCTTGCCGGTTCTCCAAGTAATGCACAACCGCTGACAATGGTAAATATTGAAGACCCAGCTATCAAGAAAGCTGAGAAATTCGCCTCCAAAGGCAGGGTGTTATATGACTTTGTTGAAAAGATCATCGAACACGGATCTCAGATAATTTTGGCTGCAGATGAGAAAACTACCATGTTGGCCAAGCTCACCACAGAGCTTGATAAAGAAAAGAGCGTACTTTCCCAGGAGCGCAGAGACATGGAAAAGTGCCTGTTGTCATGGTCGGAAATGAAACAGGTAAAGCTCAGCAAATTGGAGGTTGGGGTAATTCCTGACAAAGAAAAGTTTGTAGAGGTAAGAGAATCACTGAAACACAGAATTCAAGTGGTTCAATCTCTCACAGAAGATCTTCACCAAATACAGGAAGATGTCGACGGGCATTTCAACATTCTTGACAAAAGTATTAGAGAGTTGCCTGGTCAACTTCTTGAGGAAAATCGTATCTTCCTGCCGGCCACAGAAATATCCCTGATCTTCAAGGAAGCCATCGCGAATTTGATTGATAGTTCAGACTTCTCAGAAGCTTCGCTGAACATCATTTGTGATACAAGGCTTACATTGGACAACCTGCAGACGCATCTTGACAGGTGCAAGAAGGTTCACTCATCTGCCATGAGATCGATCACGAGAATTCACACCATTGTGGATTACACGTTAGTCGGATGAGAAGTTTGTCGCGAGACCGGAGAAATTTGAAGACTTAAAGCCCAATGCAAAGCGTGGAAGCAGCCCTATTCTCCGGTGTTAAGACATTTCCGATTACTCCGGTATGCATCTTATGCGTATTTCACCGACATTTTTCGAGATGTCATTTTAGCAGTGTAAATTACACACCAAGTCCAAAGATGTAATATTTTGGAAACAAATTACACTTTGACTTTGGTCAAAGTTAGGTGAGATCTCCTAAAATCGCTCACCTAACTTTCCCTGATTTTCTCAATCTCTTTCCTTCTTTTGCTCATCCCTCTTTCTATATAATGTGAGGGATTTTCATTGTAATTCCATCCTTTAGTGTTTTGCAACGAAGTGCTGCCCTTTTTGAAGCAAATTTGTGAAACTTTGCGTTCATGCTTTGTGAATGAGATTCGATTAATAAAGAAAAGGAAACTTTGCGTTGGATTCGATACTTTTGTGAGTTGATCTTATTTGGTAGTGATTAGTTTGAAGAATCTGAAGGACTCTAAGTAGTTTATGTAAACTTTGCGTTACATCTATTATTTAGATTGCATTGTTATTTCTGTTTATCATTGGTTGAATGATCTACAAGGCTTTGCGCTTGTAATCATTCATGCTCTTGCATGTTCTGGTTGAGTAATCTACAAGACTTTGTGCTTGTAATTATTCATACTCTTGGATACTCTTGTCGAAGGATCTACAAGACTTTGCGCTTGTAATTGTTCGTGCTATTTGACACTTTTGTTAGATGATCTACAAGACTTTGTGCTTGTAATCGTTCATGCTGTTCGAAGAATTGTTGCGTCTAAGAAGACTTTGTGCTTCTAACGTAGCAAACGGTACGTCCACACAAATCCAACATCGATAAAGCTATGGAACGACTTTGTGCCTTCGTGAGCTTTCCCTTTTTTACTTTATTTGTTTGTTATTAATCACTTCTGGTATCTCTACGCTTCGCTTTGATAAGATAGAGATATTGGTATTACTGCTAGTTGTTTGTTTCAAGTTATCAAGAATTCTGAACTTTCAACGGTGAAGCATTGTAAACATCTTCTCTGAAAAAAGAGAGAAGTATGAATGTAACACACCCCCCCACTCCGTAGTTTTCGTGTACATTTTGTAATTATTTGTTTGGTTTACTATCGCTTCTGTTAGCAGTAAGAAGGGCGCCTCCCCTTTCCGAGAGGAGAGATTCACATCTCACATAGCTGTGGCTGAAGTCCAAGTTGTGTAATCTATCGAAAAGCTGATTACATAATTTTCACCCAACAATTTGCAAGGAAGGAATGTTGTTCTTTTGGAAGAGTATGTTGTGAGGTTTCTTTTGTACATTGATGATCTCATTTCGATTGCAAGGTCTGATCAAAGGTTGCAAGAACACTTAAATACTTGAGAGCCTTGGTTTTTCCCAGGGTCTTGCACGGGCACCTCAAGTTCGTTGTGGTTCCAAACCCAAGGGGACCCAAGGGTTGACCAAAAAAAAAAAACCATTTAAAAAAAAATAGTTTTACTAATGAAAATGTGCCAAATAACTCATAAGTGATAACATTGTAAAAAGCAATGTGCCATGAAGTCTTATGTGGTTTCAAAGGCCTTAATTTGGGCTTGGTGGTGGGGGATTTGCCCCTCAACCCCACCTTGTACTGTGATAGGGGTATTTCCCCTAGACCTCATGAGGGGTGCTACCCCCAGATTCTCATGAGGGGCGTTGCCCCTCAATCCCATTGGGGTCTCCACTCCTAGATTCCCACTAGTTATTGGGATCTCCTATCACATGAGAAACTTGATTACAATGAGGGGGTTTAGGAGTGGAGACCAAAACTGGTAACTTAGACAATTATCTTTATCACTATCATTGATCAATGAAAAGTATCATACTATCAAATATTCAAATGTCATTATTATTATAAAATCCATAGTTCGCGGACTCTTGCGGACTCGGGAGTCCGTTGGTGAGCCGAGTTGACTTGCCACAGACTCAGGAGTCGAGTCTAGGAGAGTCTTGGGTTGGGACTCCCGAGTCCAACCTCAGGACTCGACCGAGTCTTGAGGTCAGACTCGGAAGTCCCGACCCAGGACTCTCCTGTGCGGCTGGGAGTGAAAAAGGGTTAAAAACCCATGTTTTTTTTTAACTTCTTTTATTTTAACACTCAAGGTTGTGAAATACAGGTCTGCAAATTGATTTGGGGTTGAAAAAAGCCAGGAGAACGAGCTAAAAATATCAAAATAGACCCAGGTAAGTGATCTAACAATTCTTTTTTTTTGTTTTCTTGCATTCAAAATCAAAAAAATCAAGGAAAATAAGGGGAAATGTTGCCAATTTTTTTTCTATTTGCCTTAATAGCTTAGTTCCTACTATTTCTAGCTTGGTTTTGCATTCTTTTTTTTTTTTGCAAATGTTTGAAACTTTGAATTACATTTATTTGCTGATTTTTTTTTTTTCATGTTGAACTTGAAACAACAATGTCATCTTCAAATCCAAAGGGAACGAGAAAAGACCTTGCATGGAAGTATGAAATACCAGGAAATAAAAAAGGTGAAGTGACATGTACTGAATGCCAGAAATGGATGACATGAGGAGGAAATAGATTAAAATACAACCTTGCAAGAATACTTGGGAAAAATGTGGAGGGATGCACTAAGACTACTCCTAAGATTATTAGAGGGATGAAGGCCCTTCTTGCTGATTATGAGCTAAAAAAAGATGAAAGACAAGAAACAAAGGATGCACTAGCAGTAGCGATGAGTGGACCCCATTCTACACCATTTATGCCCCATGGTACTGCAAGTCCAAGCATCCTTGGTCCACATTCATCTTTTGGTGAGAGTTCTAAGGGTTCCTTTTCTACTGCTAGTGCTGGCCACGGTCATTCATCAGGACTAAATTATTTTATTCCATGAATTTTGAACTGGCAGAGGTACCCGATTGGAATAAAGGAAAAGCATCGGAAATAGGATGTGACAACAAACTTTTTGGTACAATAATCTACACTCAATGTAGCAACATCCACATAGTAGGAAGGTTGAGTGAATACCCTTCTGATTTGTAGGAAAAGGAGTTTAAGACCCATCATTCACAAAGATTTAGTGGGCCATTGCTAGAGGAAGTCGTAAAGAATACACAGCTTGTGGTTGATGAGCAAAAGAAATTTTGGCAAAGAAAAGGTTGTAGCAGTTTATCTAATGGGTGGCTAGATGGACAAAATAGAACTCTCCTAAACTTTTTAGTAGCCTCTAATGGTGGATTGGTGTTCCTAAAATCAATAGATGCCTCCCATGAAGTCAAAAATGCTGAGACTTTGTGCAATTTATTAGATGGGGTGGTCCAAGAGGTTGGAGTTTATAATGTTGTCCAAATTATCATAGACAACGCAGTTGCATATGTAGCTGCAGGTAGACTACTTATGGAGAGGTATCCCACAATTGCATTGTCTCTGTGTGTTGCACATTGCTTGGACCTATTGCTAGAGGACATTGGGAAGATTTCATGGATCAAAAGTGTGGTTGAAGATGCAAAAAGTGTTACAAAATTTATCTACAACCATACTTGGGTGCTTTCTTTGATGAGAAAATTCACAAATGTCAAGGACCTTGTGCGACCTGGAGTGACACGATTTGCTAGCCACTTCCTCACATTGCAAAGCATTCTTGGTGCCATTGGTCATCTCAAGCAAATGTTCGTGTCCGATGCTTGGAAGGAGTCCTCATTTCCAATAGACCTGAAGGGGAGAGGATTGTTGC
>VDFB02354467.1:0-11759 GCA_007258455.2 Sequoia sempervirens
AATTCTTCCACATAACAATAGTCACTCCCATGATAGTAAAGATCTCTGAGAAGCCTCCCCAAAATATCAAAAATATCCATATATGGCCTTAGAAATAGATAAGGAAGAGGCATTCTCTCAAATCCCCCACAATGTAGTATACTTGGAGGATGTCCAAAAGTACATTCATGAACAAATTGCAGAGATAGACCACATTAAGATAGAGGACCTCCAACAAAAAATTTTGGAGGATGACGACAAGACGTATAAGACAAAATATATGGATATTGACTAGAAAAATTTGGATATCTAGAAGGATTATCTAGACTTTTGCGATGAAGATGCATGGGTGAAAATTGTGCTAAGTCGGGTGCACAACGAATTCATGTACTTAGAAAAAAACTACTGAATTATAAAGGAATCCATTCATGTGATGACAAGGTTAAGGATAGTAGGTGGCATCCTCACCAAGAAAGCAATTAAAAATAGCAAGGTGGAATAGATAACCGAAGAAACTTTTGATTACAAAAGCATGAATCTCAAAACAATAACAAATGATGGAGTCTTTAGATTTGCTTGTTTTGAGATTGAGAAGCATGGATGAGTTACAAGATATGTTGAAAGGAAGGGTGCTAGAAGCATTTGAAGAGACAAGCAAATCTTGTGTTTTTAAAACTAACCCTTTGTGTGAGTTTGTGTTTGTAGGTAATAATATGATGATAAAGGACGAAAGACCCAATCAAAACTGGGGATGTTCACTTGAAGAGGTTGAGGGCATGGATTCCATCAAAGTATTTCAAAATGAAGAAGTGAGGAACAATTAAAGAAAGCATGAGTTGATACAATTTCAGGCCATCAAGAAGATTGATGAAGTAGGTCTTACAAAGGTAGAAAAATAAAGTTATGGTATGTATTTGTGTATTTCCTATGGAGTTGAAACCCTTGAGTATGAAGGAAAGATAGGAGAAATTCCTTTGAGTAAGGGAATACTATATTCCATTCAAGAGCTTCCCAAGGTTATTGAACTAGTAGTTGACATGTTGAAAGGATTATTGGGTGAGTGTGAAAAACACCCCATAGTTGTATTGCAAGGGTCTCTTTCAAATTTGAGCACTGATAGTGTTGAAAAGGAAAGGAGCACTCAATATTTTCTATTTTCCCTTGAGTGTGAAGAATATACACATTCATTGCAGGAGTTCCACAAGGAGATATTGGAGGTTAGTGATGATTTAATTCTTTTGGAAGAGAGCAGTACCATTGATCAAGAAACCATGTTTGTTGTCCTAATGGTTAGAGGTAAAGAGAGGAGACAAAATGCTTTGGTTGTGATGATAAACTTGAGGGGTGAGAAGCGTAAGTTCAAAATGAAGCAAGCTCTTGAAGTGGGGAAAGGTTTTATTGCATTTTATTCCATCTATACAATAAAAAGGGATCAGTTACAAGTTGAAGGTGGGGGATGCAAACAAAGGGCAGTTGTGAACAAAGGAGCCATTGATTTCAAGGTTGCAGATTTAGTTGTTGATTTGTACTATTTACAAGTGGATGTTGTTGTAGGTCACATGATGAATGTTTAGATGTTGAGTGGGTTAGATATATTACATCAAACAGACTTCTGAAGTTGGGGTCTTAACTCAAGAGGGACTTGAGTTCTTTTTCATCTAGGGAGTATGGTGCAGGGGCACCCACAGGTCTATTATAACTCCAAGGGTCAAAACTTGGAATTTTGTTTTGGTTTAGATTTTTTTCATGTAATAAGGTCCTTTTAGACCATTTAATGTTTTTTGGAGCCATTGTTGAGTCATTAGGTGCAAGGTAGTACAAAATTGCAAATATTGTCAAATTGCACAAAAAGTTGTCAAGCAACTTTGACAAAAAGTGACAAAATGATGTTTTATGTAAAAACTAATCAAAAGGTGGTTAAATAAAGTTGGAATGGATGGTATGTAGATGAAGGAACCCTAAATATAATAAATTATGATGGAAGGATGAGGAAACATTGTGTATTTAAAGTTTTGATAAATGAAACCCTTATTTTCTATGCACTTTTTTTGTAACAGTTTTGTTCTTTCACATGGTTCCGATTTGTACGACATTTTTATGAATTGTACATGGTATGGTTGGAAATATAATTGAGTTACCTTTCATTTGGTTTTTTTTTGTTAAATTTCATCCACATTTGAGTAAGTTACAAGTGTTTTTTGTGAAAACTGCTTAAAAGTTGTCCTAGGGTTTGTAGTCACATAGAAAATGGCATAACTTTTGTTTTATCCAATGAAAAAGGCTAATATTTGGAAAAAAAATATTTATTGCTGTCTAGAAAAACCCCAAAATTTTTTAGATCATGAAGTGCACGCGGGAAGGAGATCTCTTCACCAGTCCGCCTTCACAAATTCTTAGAATAGTCATGAAAATCCCTTAAATGGTGACCATCTATTGAAACCCTCATTTAACCTCATGTATTTGGGTCAGATGAATGTTGTGTCATGTTCTAGATGCCTACCATAGTCTTGGGATACTTAGGAATTTCATTCTTGTGTGTTTCAATCATTTGTTTGTGTGCATTAAAATGGTGCCAAGCCTAGTTGTGCCATTAGGCCTAATTTGAGGACGACAGTCAGTTTTTGAGGCCTTCTGTACAAAGTAATCCCACTTGATTTTGAGATATGTTTTTAAATGGCCAAAAGGGTATCTAAAAATGTATTCAAATTTTTAATTCCATTTCAACATGGAAAATTATGTCCAAAAAGCCATGTTTGGAGGGCTACAAGGGAGTATGAGGGTTTGCGAAGGAAAACCCACTTTTTGATGAACAAAGGCACTTGTTTAAGGTTTTTTTGAGATTGATTACCCATGATTTACATCAATAACACACAAAATAAACTATTCCAATGAGAATACCAGGGATAACTTTAAGAAACCCCCTCGGTGAAGGTGTAAAATCCTGGCAATTCTTGGCTAAGTGCTATAATTTTCCTTGCAAATCTTTCATTTTATTTGAAAAAAATATTAATTTTCCTGGTGAATCTATGTACATTATTAAAAAATTTATAAAATCCTGGTGAATCTTAAAGAATAATTGGTAAAAATAAAATCACAGTGGCGAATCTTAGCGAATAATCACTAAAGAGATTAATTACAATAGCGAATCTCTCCTTTAAAAATTTGCACATTTGGTTGGCGTAATTCCCCATATTTGTTTTGTTTTTTGTAATATTGAAGTAGGGGCCTGGGGGCGGCAGCCACCTGTAGGGTCAAGGGGGCAGAGCCCCCTTGTGGGGGTTGAGGGGGCAATGCCACCTCGTGGGGTCTGAGGATAGCGGCCCCGGTGCACTCCTATCGCGATATAGGTAGGGTCGAGGGGCAGAGCCCCTTGCCACCAAGCATAAATTCACTATCAAAAATGCATTGGAAGACACATTGATTAAGTATTTTTTTAAAATATCACTTTAAAAAGAAGACTAAATGAAAAGTGAAATTGTTACCATTTATTAGCTTTTTAATCAAATGGTTGCAGGTTGATTCCGTGACCTATATGCATGTGCCTTTTAAAAGGCTTGTTGATGCATGAAATTTGTTTTGGACCACATGATTATATTTCATCGTGTGGCCCAAAACAAATTTTGGGCCTCAACAATCCTTTTAAAAGTCATGTGCATATAGGTCACAAAATTAACCTCCAGCCATCCGATTAAAAAGCTAATTGATGATTTGATGGGAATAAATAAAAGCCTTATTCAAGGCTAAAATATCCCTAAAATTAAATGGTAATTTATTATTAATGGCGATATTGCCCTGAAATTAATGGTAGGAATATAATATTACTGGCAAATATAACTAATATTTGTAATTACAGTATAAACTACTGGCGAATTAGTTCCAATGATGCATTGTTTACATGGTGAATCAATTTGATTTATTAGTTTAAAAAAATAATGCATAGGAAAATTAATCGAGATGAAATTAATTTTTTGTAAAAACCAGGTGATTCAGCCTCCTTTTTAGCTTGTATTATTTGCCATTTTGGAGGTCCTAATTACAATTATTCGCCAATTGGTGAAGATTCACCACTAAATTTTTCCTTCGAGAATACTCTACCACAACTATCGTAATCCACATGGTCTATCACATGGTGGTGGAGGGTAAGGATTTCAACCTTTACAAGCTCATGTGGGAACAATTGATGAAAATATTCAGAAATAAAGACCCCCAAGTACCATTTTCGGTATGGTACGTTACTCATTTGCTTAATGTTCTATTTTGTGAAGGAACTTCCCAACTTAAAAGGAAAAGTCTAGCAACTTAACTAGACCATGGCGACATAAATTAAGCACCATATCTATCAATTCTAGGAAACCAAAGCCTATAAAGTTGCATGTTGGGGTTTTTTCAAAACCTTCCATGAGAAAATACAAGAAAGGGAAAGGATTCCCTATGAATCCACCACCTAATGCACCAATACAATTACATTCATGGTGGAAAAATATTATACATAAATGGAGGTAGTTGAACCACACACAGTTTGGATACTATAGCTACCCTATCAAGTCACCGCACAAGAAGTGGATGCATATGTGGCCACATTGCTTAGTCATCCCACTTGGATCCTATCGCATAAAGGTTTGGCACCTATAAGGAATTAATGGAAAAAAGGATTGATAAGGAGGCTAAGGATAATTTTGAGAATAACAAAGGAAAAATCCATGAGCAATGAGGTTTATTAGAAGGAGGATTTGCATAATTCATGACTACCACAACATAGTTAGAGGTCTCCACAAGAAGGTCAAGGAAGACCCATAAAAATTCACCAGGAAAACAAGAAGGCCTAAAAACATCCATAAAAATGGTATCCACGCTAGGAAAGCCACAAAAATCCCCTCCATACAAGAGAGCTAGACAAAAAGGGACTAAATAGATGGCCAAGAGGCAAGTAGAGAAGGATATCACATAGGAAGACATAGAAGAGATACCTGAGGGAGAAGAAGAGGTCACATAACCTATTAAGATGTGGAAAAGAGGATCGTAGGCTCCAACACATCCTCCAAAAATAACTTTGAAGCAACCACAAGATCCCATTGATATCTTGGAAACTAAAAATGCCATCCTCCACCATAGGATGCTATCACAGGTTCTCAACACATGTGAATAATTTGATGAACCAAATAAATCCACAATCATACAATGCCTCCTCTGGTACATAAACCACTCCAATAAAGGGATTGAAGAAATAATGAAGGACTTTATAGAGGAAATCATTGTAGAAATAAGGGGAAAAAGAGCAAAGGAATTAAGAAAAGCAGAAGAAATAATGGAGAACACCATCTCCACAATTAGCCCCAATATCATTGAGGAGAAAAAACATGCACTAGCATAGGTGCAAGCCCAAGAGATTTAGACCAAAAAAATGGTTGATAGACTCATGGAAGAAGATCCAAAAAGCATAGAGGCAATTTGAAAAGAAACAAAAGATGTCACTCAAAAGCTTTATGAGGAGATAATGGAAAAAAATAAAGAAGAGAAAGTAGAGGGATTGCCATCGGAGAACAACACACCTAAAGACAGAAGGATTAAACCTAGAGATAATACAAGTCCTAGAGGAAAAGAAAATAAAAAGGATGGTTTTGAAGACACATCCCATGCTTTGGACACCATCTCAACCATCAAGAACTTCCTAGTGCAACAACAACAAATACAAATAGTGCCATCACCATAGTTGCTCTAAGTGCCAATTGTGGGATCACAAGTTGACTTGTCCAACATCTCACTCCTCCAAAAGATACAACTAGGGGATATTTTCCATACTACAAAAAGAGAAGAGTTGTTGAGCGAGCATGTATAGAATGTGGAGCAACTAGAAGTTGCAACACAAACACTCCAAAACTTCATCCCTCATTTACTGCGAGACACTTCACTCCCATTATCTCAACAACTAAAACAATTGGTAGACAATATACTTGAGTGGATTTCACCTTTGCCAAGGCCAACATCACAAAGGAGGCCCAAGAAGAGCTCACTAAGAAGAAATAGAGGAGCACACAAAAAGATGCATCATCGCACACTCCCAATTGGAAGCACAAAAAAAGCAATTGGGAGATAGCATCCAAGAGGTTAGAGTATGATACCAATTTTTTCTACAATGGTCCAACAAAATAAAAGGCCTCTGCACCCAAATACTTCAAATTGAAGATCAAATAGAACAAGTTGTGTATGAACCACCACAAGACCCATCTAGAGTAGTAAGAGATCAAGTTGAGAATCTACACAACCAACTAGAACAACTCTATACTCAATGAGAACAAGTAAAGGAACAAACCAAATAGTTGAGGGAGACAATCAATAGTCATTTGAGACTTCTTCCAAATAATTTTGAAGGTCAGAAAATAAGATAGCACAAAATATTTATATTCCAATTGATCTCTGAGAGGTAGAACTAACATTAGCTCAAATACAAGGATATATGGATAGATTTCTATAGGCACAATCACATTGGACTTCAACCATGATGAGACTCAAGGCACAATACAAGCATCTCCTTCCCAATTAAGCCTCATGTCTTGAGGACAAGACATCATTTTAAAAGGGGGGATGATGTTAGCAAGTCAAGGATAGGTTTAGAATGTACCACACACTACCAAAAAAATTCCACATTAGATATCTATAGGAGTCATGTCCCTTCAAGGGAATGCATGCATATATGCAATGTAAATAATATGCAAAATATATAGTAGAGATAAAGATTTATAGAGAGATACGATATAAGCAGAGATTAAGACCTACTCTTGTATGCGATGATGATATAACATAAAGCAATTATAAGGATTATATATGTGTACAATGAATGTATGAATGATTCTTTTGTTGTTAATATGATATGCATTAAGTATTCCTTCTAGAATCCTATCACAAATGTTTGGTTCTCTTACTATATCCTCTAGGGTATAAACAAACTGCACAAGAAGTACTGGGGTATAGATCTTCAAACTTCCCCATCCTTCTTGCCAAAACCTTCTCTCTTCCTCTATCTATTTATTTGTCTTTCTCTCTACTTTCCCTCTCCCTCCCTATCTTTATCTCTCTTAGTCTTTTTCTTTATCTCTATCTTTCTCTCTCTCTCTCTCTACCACTGTCCACTGTCCACTCCACCATGCCTTTCCTTCTTTCCTCCATTCTTCTATTTTCTTTTCATCCATTTTTATTTCCATTTCTTCTTCCATTTGTCCTCCTTCTTCCTCCTCATCTCTCTCATTTCCTATTCCTTCTTCCTCTTCTTCCCCCTCTATATCCTCCTCCTCGTGTCTCTTTAAGTTCTTTCTCTCTCTTTCTCTATTTTCCCTATCTCTCTCATTCTCTCTCTTTCTATATTCCTCTCTATTTCCCCTTTCTCTCTTTGTCTCCCCCAATCCCTCCCCCCCTCTCCCTAGATCTCTCCCTCCCTCTCTTACTCTATCATCTTTCTTTGTTCATCTTTATCTCTTTCTCTTTCACTCTCTCTTCCTCCCTTTGTCTCTATCATTGTTATAGACACCGAAACCACATATGCACTAATTTATATAATATCATCTCATGTTAGCATCTAACACACTTACCACCTCTTCATCATTTAAAACAATCAATCTTACCCTACGCCCATTACTTTGTCATAATTAAATTTATTAAATAAAATTTAATATTTAATTAATTTAATCTAGATATAAATCTAAAATTCATAATTAAATTAATTGAAATCCTAAATTACACCCCATGAACTAAGTATCCAATAAAAAAATTAACTAAATGATCAATTTAGTTAATTCACCAATCAAATCCATTAACAAGCTAATCAATTTGACGAACTCAAGATAAAAATAATAATTAATAAATCAAATAATTATCAACTCACCAATCAAATGAATTGATTGCCTAGTCATCCCCACTCATTTTGTAGATTGATTGTCACCTCCCTATCACATCCACCAATTGTGGATTCAACTCATGATCTAGGATTAAATCTCCACCATTCATATTTTCTCTCATTTTTTTTTATAAATTAGAGTTTAATCCTTCATTTTCATCATCCTAAATCAAGCACATAGATGTTGCAATATTGAGAAACAAACATCACAAATCATTCAAGCATATCCACTCCATTGACAATGACAATTTGCACAAGTTATGTATATGTGATTTTATTCATTTTATGTTGATGCAAAGTGTTGTTGAGCTCAACTAGAAGGTGAGAGTCTTTATATCATCAGGAGTATGATTTGATTGTTTTATTCTCCTTTTTTCTTGTTTGATTTCACCTCATAGTTGGCTCTCCTCTTTGTCTCTCTTATTATACCAACACTATTTACATTCCTTTGCCACTTATTTTATTTCCACATCACCATAATTATTTCTTATTGTAGTGGGAGTGCCAGATCTTTCCCTTTTCCATGTTTGTAGATCATATGTCAATTACTAAAAAGTAGAAGTTGTCATGGTGACAACCTCCATTGGTAGAAACATGTCAAACCAAATCCAACAATGTTTATCCAACATACTAGATAAATCCATGTCATAGATGGGTATATGCACATATCATATTTCTATAGGGATTATAGTGTCATATGTGAGTACTCTCTTATCAAACTGTCAAATGCAACCTCTAATGTTCAAACTTGGGCATATATTTTAGACCAATTTTCAAAAGATTTTCTTTTTTGGAGGATTTTATATAATCCATGAGTTTACATTGCTATTTGATATTGGGGCATGAGCGTATGTTAATACCTTCATTTTGTCAAAGTCGCCTAGCACATGATTTGATCTCATCCCTTGTATCATACTTCTAGGAATTTTGAACCTTGGTGGATGGTGTAATCAAGGAGCTACCACCACCTTCATTGATTGTGCTCAACCAATTTAACTACAACACCTTTTTGCATTTTTGAAAAAATTTAAGCTGACTTTATAATAAATCTTAATTTCCAAAAGAAATTCATTTTTGTACTTATTGTGCAAAATATTCATTCAAGATTAAAATCTGATAGTCAATCTTATTTATCAAACACTTTTTTTATTCGACAATTATTCACTAGAAAGTGTCTTCAAAATATTAAGATATAACTTAATATAAATAAAATTATATATAAATTTGAAATTTCAGCATCGGTACCAACACAAATTATACAATTTGTCGAAGGTGACGTAATCACATGTTTCTTAGTTGCTAAAAAGATAGCTGGCTGAAGTGGTCTATAATGATAGTTTATTCACTTTTAATTCACCATCGTCTTGTTTTTGTTTTTTATAATGATAGCGAAGGTTAAATTATTAACTTAATTTGTACGTCAAATGAAATAAATGTTTTTCTTTTACGTTGGTCTTGCTTACAACCAATAATATCACGACAACTCTGTTCCCGCGAAATCCAATATGGACGTCCTTTTCAATAGAGATTTCAAGGAGAATCTACCGGACTTATTGACACACCACTCTTTGTAGTGCTCGGAAGATGGAAAACATTACAAATCTCTAAATAGCCATCTTAAATAATTATATTCAAGTTATTTAAATATAATGTTAAATTTAGTAATACATAATCAGCATATGTTTGGATAGAGAGATATTGGCGTTTGTAATATCTTTTGATTGTCGAAGATGAGAGGTTGTAGTCAGATCAAATGTATAAATCTCATGTAAATTCTTTCCCAACATCCTCACATCATTAATGAGAATGATCATGCTTATAATTTATTTTTTACAATCTTTATAGTAAACAAACCTCTAACTTGTGGATAAAATCCTCCATAATTAAGGTCCTCATCTTCACCATTTTCGATTATGCCAATTTATTTTCACCTAAAATATCCTCTACAAGATGCAATGTTTTTCATATAGATTAAAAAAAAGGGATTCAAGGCCCCCTACCCTACTTAACAAAACAATCAAGAAGATAGTTGTAATGAGTCTCATGAAGTGTAAGATAAAGTTTCACAAAATTTAAAACAACATAAATAGTCTTAAGCCAAAATCAGTAAAAAAAGAGAGATACATAGTCTAGAAAACAACAAAGCATAATAAATAAAAAAATGTTAGGGGTTCGGTACAATCTCCATAGACCAATAGTTGTTTGTCATTTTGTGTTGAGGAATTCTAATTTCTCCATTAAGGAAACTTCCTTAGGAGCCTTTCCCTTCTCATCAACTTTCTCCTTCTATTCATTGGCATTTCATTCCATGATCATTGCCTTGATTCTCTTGGTCATACCTTCTTGAACATGACCTTTTTATTTTTGGAGTTTAAATTAGAGAACATAAATGTTGGTGGTAGAGTTTTTAATAGCCTCTCTGTTGAAGGCCACCACCTCATTGGGATTCTTCCTTATATCTTCTTGTCTTTTTTTCTTAAATTTTCCATTCTCTACTCCAAATTCTCCCATCTATTGAATTTTTTGTTAAATTTTCCACCTCTTTTTAGATTTTGACCTCCACCTCTTCAAGTTTTTCCAATCTTTATTGTGTTTATAAACTTGTATTTATAGGTTTTGGATTTTCATCTTCATTGTATGTTGTTGTGAGAGCATCCATTTCATTATGTTATTGTGCAATTTGTTCCTTCAAAATGGTACATTTTTGGAATTTCTCAATTAAAATTTCATCTTTTTGATTGGGGGATTTAGGAGTAGACAAAGTAGAGGGCTTGGGGTCCAAGACAAGAGGTATCAAAATCTAAATGGTTCCAATAAGGGGAAATGACATGAACATGTTCCATTTTATCAATGGTGCTTGAGGTTACCCAATCCTTTTTGGGTTTAAATTTGGTGTGAGTAGAGCAAGGTTCTTGGTGGCTACTAGCAAGGCTAGTAGTGTGGCTATAGTTAACATGATCAACCAAATCAATTTTTTGCCTTTACCCAAGAATTTCTCAAGGCATTATCATGGGCTAGTAGTTTAAGTGACTTTTGAATGAGGAGAAGGCACTTTTATTATCACCATAGGGGTGGTGGGCTAATTCTCAGCAAAGGCCTTGAATTTTCCTTTTTTGGGCCCAAAATGAAATTGTGAGGGGGGATAAGAGAAGCATCATAAATTATATAGATGAAAAGGGTGGCTAGGGTTCTAGAAAATTATAACCTAGAGAGACAACATATAAGCCCCTGATGAAGGAGTAGTTCACTTTTTTCCATTAAAAATTTAGCAACTAAGTCTTCCTATGAGCTATCTAGATTTAGAAAGAAGAGTTCATGTTTATGTCTTGTCTTAAATGATTCAATATAATAAAAATTAATGAATAGAACTTTTTGAATCTACCTTCAAGAGTGAAATAGTGCATAAGGATTTTTGCCACCTCCTTCCAACACCCAACTAGATCATCCCTCCTAAATTCATTTTGAAATATGTCAACCTTCTCTCTCATCCTTAGGAATTTGTTCATGGCATCATAGTCATGATTTTTTTATCACCTTTTGAATTTTTGTGCCCTCTATTTTAAGACCAATGGCCATAGCTATTGGGTTATCTAAGACCAAGAATAAAATTCCCTTGATATAGACTACTCTAGCTTTCCAAGAGGTGGAAAATTCCCTACAAATGACCAAATCATCACTATTAAGGGCCTTCAAATAACAAGAAATATTTCCCCTACATAATATGTCCAAAACTTCTGCATTTTTTTTAACTTTCTAGCAGTTTGAAGCTTCTAATTTGTTAAGGTATCCTCCTATGGTTGAATTTCTAAGACTTTGTTTATGCTTAGTGGTAAGGTTCTAAAAATTGAAAGGTGAATTCTTATTAGTTTTTCTTATTCCTTGTCTGAAATCA
>VDFB02354468.1:11025-27694 GCA_007258455.2 Sequoia sempervirens
AAGGCATAGCCTGAGACTTAGAAAATAACCCACAAACAAGAGAATAATTTTATTATTCAGAAAATGGAGCTTCTTATATGCAGAGGATTTCAAATCCCCAATTTCTACAACACATGCAAGTTACAGATAGCTACAGAATAACCCTTTTGCAATATGCGAGTTTGTCACCAAAAAGTTACCCAAAAATTAGAAACCCGCCCATAAATAGAGCTCCTCATTAATTTGGAGCCAAAACAACATTCAAATTTGAGTTTAGGCGGTTTGGCGCCTAAAATTTACAACATGAAGTTCAAATTTCAAAAGAGCATTTGCAATTGTATCTTCTAGAAAGTGCGCCAACTTCCCGGGGCCATAACTTTTGATCCAAGACTCCAATTCGCGAACCGTTTGAACCATTGGAAAGGTCTCAAAGTCAATTACACGTTCAAAATTTGCTATGCCAATTTTGGCAATTTTTGGGGCCAATCCGGAAGCTCTAAGTGCCTCAAATCTAACTCAGAAGATTTTTAGGTGCAAATCTGGGAAACTAAAACTGTAATATCTTTCAACCCAGGAACCAAAAAACCGTAAATTGGGAATTTCATTATGACAAAAAGGGTATCCAAAAAAGTAAAAACATCTAAAAAATGAGAAACTTGAAATTTAACTATTTTTGGGTGATGCAAGATTGCCCTTACACCACTAGATGCTCCTACATCAATGTGAAAATTACTCTACAGTTATTGTTTAATAGTTTAAAGGTAAATTTTATTCAATAAAAATGAGATAAATATTTGTCAATTTTTGATATGGATGAAGTATGAAATTGCTACTCATTGAACATTGATCATTTAATCTAATGATGTTCAAATAAAGTACACTATAAGATGTGCCTCGCATAATAAAGATATGTTATTATTATTTCAGATTATTATCAATTATATGTTGTAATATTTTCCAAAGTAAAAAATGAAGCAAATATGTAAATTTGTTAAACAACAATAGTAAAAAGAATTAATTATTGCTATTCCTACTGTCTAAAAAGTTTCAACTTTTATTACAAATTAATAATGAACTTTGTAAAATTTTGACCTATTATCGTTAAAAAATGTATATGCTACTCTTTTTCTTTCTTTTTAGTTCTTCATAATTTGAAAAAGTCTGTAAGAAATCTTAATATTTATTGAGTATCACCATTCCCCCTATATGTAATGAGTTAAAATTCCTGTCAATAATGAAATTATGTCAGAAATTCCTCTTCCCATCATCTAATACCATGCCACTAAATATTATATGGTGAGCACAAATGGTGAACACACATTGTAAGATTCATATTAATTCATGTGTCTTTACTATGATTCTATATTTTTCATACATGTATAGTAGGGTAGTGACAACTACAACATCTAATAAAATTACATAATTATTTATTGTTTGATGGATATCTATGCCCTATTCTAAAGCTCCAATTTAACATGAAAGGAATGCATAGAGGTTAATATTAATAGGTTGTTAATAAGTTGAGTTGTTGATAGAAGTTGAGCCACTATAATAGTGTGGCAATAACATTAACCACTATGCATAGTGCATAAATGTAACATGTAGCCAAAAAATTAATTGCTTTAAAATTTGTTTCTCACCAACCTACAATTATTTGACATGTGTCTAATGGTTATGTTGAAGTTTGAGATTTTAATAGAAACTAGAGAAATTTTTATAGAGTGCTTTCTTCAAAAGTTTTCTTTTTTATCATTATAGAGGAGGAATATGTAGCTCTATATAGTCTATAGGTGAATATTTTAAAATAACACCTAATATTTCTCTAAGTAAATTAAAACCCAATTACTAGGAGAAAAAAGGTAATATCTAACAATATACATTATCATAATAAAAGACAACATATAAACACTATTCAAAATTAAACAATCGATACTCAAAAAATATGATGAAATTGTCTTGTTAAAATTATATAATTTCACACCATTTTTTATGAATATTATCTATATTACCATTTAAAAATAGTGTTACATATATTCACACAAAAAATGGATGGATGAAGTCGCACCCCTATATTCCAATTGGGGCTCAAACCCAAATAAATAAAACATAAGACATACATAAAGTTGCTATATTGCTAAAATAAGAGTAAAAGAGTGAGGAGGGGATCTTGGTCATCTGATTTACCTCATACATTAGCAAGATACAAGATAACCATAGGAGATTCCAATCCATCATGATTATTAGCAATTTCTTCTTGTTCATTTTTATTGGCCACTCAAGAAGGAGAGATTGTAACAACTAGCTAAGGAAACTCATTGGATTCTATCTAGGCTAAAGAACCTCCACAATTAGGTGAAAAGTTCCTATTTCAAGGCTATGACTAACCCCATTGAGCATGCTTCCTTCTCACAAGAAAAGGAGAGGCCTCTGAATGAGTCTCTTGATGTTCATGAATAGACTAGATATAACAAATTTGACACCCATGAGGAGGAGACTAAGCCCAAGAGGAGAAGGGAATCAAGGGATCCCTAGCCATATCATGGTGGCATTAGCCCAATGATCCAATGAAACATGCAAGTAGGCCAACTCAAGTGAAATAATTTTATATTGTAATTTATCATACAATAATGGGGAATTTAATTAAAAAAGTGTTAGAAATCTAAAATACTAGAAAAAATCAATTAAGATCAATCTCCTAGTATGCAAAAAAAAAGGCCCTAATGCATTAATCACATAACATTACAAAATAGCTGATAAATCATATATGAAATTCAAACTAATGTCTATTACCAAAAAATCAAGCTCTTAAATCATCTTCTCAAAAATACCAAAATAATAACTCTAAAAATGGTGACTTAGTTATGAATAAAAACTAAAAGAAACTTGACTACATTTTCAACACCACTTGATGCTATGTGGACTTATATGTTGATCTCAAAGCTTCAAAAACTAGATTTTTGTAACTAAATTAGTAAAGATATCTACAAGTTATTCTTGAGTGTTGATGTAATTCAATTCATCTTTTCTTTTCTAAAATAAAGCTTCAATGAAATGATACTTCAAATAAAAATATTTTTTACCTACTACATGATTGATTAGATTTTTGGATAACTTCATAGTGCTCATGTTATCAAAATACTTGCTATAGGATAAATTTTTTCTCGCCCATTTCATCTAGAAATTTTCAAATATCCATAATGTCTATATATATGCTAAATTAAATGCAATATACTATACATATATTATAGATGAAAGAGCAAATAAAATTTGCTTCTTTGAGATCCATGCAACCAAATCTAAATCAAGAGGAAAATAATTACCAAATATGGATTTTCTATCATCCAAACTACCTCCCCAATTAAAATTACTAAAACAAAAAAGTTTTTTTTTTTCAAAATCATAATAATGAACACTAAAATTATAGTACTTTTCACATACCTCAATATCCTCTTAGCTTACTCTATATGAATTTTGAATGACTCAATTATATACCTCAAGACAATATAAACTAAATAAGCAATATCTATCAATGTTATAAACATATTAATCTATTGAAAGATTTCATTCTTTTAATAATTCAAACATATCAACATATTTAAATATAATCATCTATCTAAACAATTTCTATAGAATTATTTATATAGGAATATTAGAAATCTTGATAAATATTAACAGATTAATTTTTTAAATTATCTAATTTTATATAGATTGTATTCAAAACTATCTAAATTGATTAACACATTTAATCATCCAAATAGATTAATAAATTAATAGATTAAAACATATCAATAGATTTAAATTACTAAATTGATTGATACATTTAAATAGATTAATACATTAATATATAATTTTTATTTTTTGGTAATTTCTTTCCTCCCATCTCTTGGGCCCTGGGCCATCATTCCCTCTTTCATCTTTCTGCCTCTTTTTATACCTGTTGGGTCTGCAACAAACTACTTTCATCTCCTTGAGCTCTCTATCCTGATGATGGATCATGGAGTGTGATCTGAAACGTTGATCTAAAAAAGCTTACACAATCTAATCCAGAAATATGCTTCTCAAAGCAATATCTAGTCTTTCTTAAGACAAGAAACTCATAAAAAAATAGCTTGAATACTAGACTATACAATCACAACATTACAATGAAACTTTAGGAAAGAGAAAAAATTCTATAAAAGTTTAAATCTATGTTTCTACATTGGTGAAAATTATTTTCTAAATGAAGATGATTTATATTTTTCTATATTAACATTAGTTACTCTAACAAATAGAATTTTATAATTAGTCTCATAAACTATACAATCCTTAAGTTTCATTGGGGTGAACAATTAGGAAAGATAAAATGTTTTTTTCTATAAAATTTAAAATTCATTTTTCACGACAGATACAATTTTTTAAATGAAGACACTAATTATATAATATAGCTTAATATGAATCTTTAAAAAATATTGAGCTTACTCTTGGTCTTAGTGGTTGAAATTTAGTTTTTTGGTTTGAGACATGTTGATTTTTTATAGTTTGTGTGCTACAATGCAATCAATATGTTCATCATATACAAGGCTTATTATTGGTGAAATAGAAATAGATTTTTGAAATGGAGGAATATCTAAATATTTAGGAAATTGTCAATTAATACTTTTTAGTATAAATTATAATTAAGAAGCTATATACCTCCACTTATCATATTTTCCATGTTCACACACCCTTATACATTCACCTTTTCCATTTATTTATTACTCTCATGCTCACACATATTACCATTTACACTCTAGATCTTTTTTTTTTAATCTTGGGACTAGTTTAGAATAGTCAAGCCAACTTCACGGTCTCAAAAACTCATCCCACCTAGTTTTTTTAAATAAACTACTTAACTTATTATTAGTGTGTACTCATGAAGAAATCATATTTTAGAATTTTTATAAGTAAAATTTGTATTTATATTTTCAAAGTAAACATTCAAAATTTTTTACCAAAAATATTTAAATAATTGATTATTTGTATTCTTTTAATTATTATTAATATTAGTAATTTTAAGCCTTGCCAAAGCTAGGTCAGACCAAAAATGAGGGACCTCATCCTTGGTATATGCTAGGGTCACAAAAAAATTATCTTTCTACGTCATTCCCCCCCTCGAGTTTCATTAGCCTAAATTTGATGGAGGTTTTAGTTTGTTTTTGATCTTTTGCCTCTTATTCGTAATATTTTTTCCTTATCCAAGTTTCCAAAATGTCCTTTTGTTATCCCTTTATTGTTTTTTTGAAACCTTTGTTGGGGGACAACAAGGTTCTCACAACCTTGTCGACATTTGATGGAGTTTTTAAATCTTCTTTTTTTTTCCCTCATTTTTGGTCAAGTTATTATAGCTTTAACTTTTCTCAAGGTTTTTAAAACCTCGTCAGCTCTAGCATAGTTCTTTGAACCTTGTATAATCTTGATTCAATTTTTGAGATTCATTTCCTTAGGATTAACTTGTCAAAGTGATCTTTCATTGAAAATCCTTTGGTTTTAGAACCATTACCGACTCTTAACAAGGTTCACACAACCTTGTCATAGGTCTAAGGGGTTTTTGAAATCCTTTGAAATGTAAAAGGGTGGTGAAGTTTCAAGTTCCTAGGTGTCAACATGGGTTTGAAATATTTCATTCTAAATTTTTCAATCAATGTCTTAGCATGTTTCATCTAAGAGACATAGATCTAATTCATGTATTGCTACAATTAAAGTCCAAAATAATAGTTCAGGAACCCAAGATCTATCATGTTGAATGATCATTTGAAATCATTCTTTTTTGTATCAATCATTTATGGATAATTCCCTATTATGACCAAATCATCAACATAAATAATTAAAATTACAATCTTCCCCCTTGCTCTTTGAGGTAGATATTGGGATCATAAGGATTCTTGATCAATCCATGACTAAGGAGATACTCATTGATCTTGATGTACCAAGATCAAGAAGCTATTTAAGAATATAAAGAGATTTGAAAAGTATACAAACTTTTTATTTCTTTCTAGGTACATGTCCCTCTAGTTGAGTCATGTAAACTTATTCATTGAGATCTCATTTAAGAAAGACACTCTTGATATTCATCTAATGAAATATCTAACGAAATTATGTTGTTATTGCCAATACCATATGAATAGTATTTGTAGACACCTAAAATTGACCATTACGTGTGGTAAATTTATCCATAATTCATCTATTTATGATATATTATATTAATCAAATAATGTTTTATTTATTTAATTAATATGAACCCTATTTATCCTATTGTCCTAACACATTTATCACATTATCCTAATATCCTAGCCTAAGGTAAATAATTAATTATAATTATTTACCCTACCTTTAAATCTCATCCCATCTTCTCCAAAAAAAAATATAAATTTATTTATTTATTTATTTACCTTCTCACATGTCACATCCTTCAAATTTTTCCATTAACCCCTAATCTCTACCTCCCTAATCCTATGCACACATTTAAATCCTTAATTAATTGGTGTCAGATCTCCCCTCAGCCACTTTTTCCCCTCAACATTAAATCATTTCCCTTTTTGAAAAGACCCCATGTCCTTTGGTAAATGGGTCTTTTGTTGAACACCCAAAATATTGAGGAGGGGGTGAATCAGTATTCTCTAAAACTACTTAAATATTTAAAAATTCATTCCACATAATATAATTAATTTGTAGTAAGAAAGGAAAACAAGAAATCAACCATCAACATCACATAACACATGAACACAAAATTTTTATGTGGAAAAAGCAAAAAGGGAAAAACCATAGTGAGGATTAGATCACAATATATTATAACCATTTATAAGATATTACAAAATTGCTCATTGCAGGTGGAATCATTGTTCATAGAAAGAAGAAAAGATAGAAGAGAGGGGTGGCACACAACCAAAGTGAACTATTACAAATGCATGTACACCATGCTGGAATATAGTTCCACTGAAGCTCAATACACAAAGTCAACACACTTCATTACTCTGCTTTAACACTCTTCTCTGCTCTGCACTTGCATCACTTTCACACAATTCACATTTACTACACTTGCATATTTTCTGACACACACCATCCAACATTGAAATGAAATCATATCGATTTCATCCCAACATCAATTAGGTTGGCCTAATTAGATGTATTATGCAAAATATAACTTGTCAGCTCAACCCATTCAACACACACCTTAATTAAAACTTGTAACAAATAAGATAGGTTGGGGTGGACCTATAATAACATCCTTATAATGAAACAATACATATTCAAACTCTGTAACACTCAACACATATTAGGTCGACATTGGTAATGACCTAACATCAAAATTTACCAACTGTTCAACCACAAAAAATATGAGAACCTCAAAACTTCATGCCACTTGGAATTTAGATACATCTGACACTTGTGTAAGACCCTGCCTTGTATGTACTTAATACAACCATAATTTGTTCTCTATTTTTCTTGAATTGATGATTAAGTATATTGTGGATAATAAATAAGATGATTTCTTGGCAATATTCTTGCATATCATTTGGACATTATGTTTATTGTCACTACCATGAAGGTGGAATGCACTCGTATACTGTGGAATGCAAATTGAGATTATAAATGGATTATTATAGAGTTAAAAATTATAATGTTTAGCTAACATATTAATGTGATACACAATTGATACTTACGATCAGGTTTGTAATGTGTAGGAAGGCAACATGAGAAGAGAGAACCATCAAGAGAGAATCAAAAGATTTCTTCATGAGGATATAAATTTGACCCCATTTGGGGCCTAGAAAAAAAGTAGAGTTAATGTATTGGAAGACTAAGGTTGTGAAGGAATTTAGTTGTGATTCATGTGAGGTAAAAGTGGGGATTAGGTCTTGGTAACCCCTGGCTAAGTTTGAAACTCAAATGAAATTTTGAGTGGGTTTTTAATGAGAGTTGGTCAAATTTTTGGGTTAAGGTACAAAAATAAACCTCCTAGGGTCTATACCATAGTGGTAGGGGTTAAGTGGGCATACAATAGTACCCCTACAACATGATTTGACCCCTGAAAACCTCTCATAATGGAGAGTGACGAATTTTGAGAAAAGGATGGGGTGGAAAGATTGGGTGGTTGTCCAAATGCATGTTCTCATTAATGGGGATATGAACTTCATTGATGGGGAGAGGTGCCCTCCACACCTTCCCACCCAAGAGTTGTAGTTTGTGAAACTTCTATATATTTGGAGAGGAAGGAGTGAGGTGTCACCCACTTCTCCTTTTGGAGAACATAAGGGAAGATGGTAGAAAGAAGGAGAAAGGGTGAGGAGTCCATCCATTTGGAAAGATAGTGATGAAAATGGCTTGGTTTGGAGAAGAAAGATGGATACCAGATTTCAATTCCTTCATCTAAAAGAAAAGATAAGTTAAATTCTTTTCCATTTTCCGTTGTTTCTTGGTGGTAAGGAGGTGATCTATTGTATGATCTTGCTTGAAAATGTAAAGTAGAGAACCTAATTGAATGTAAATTGAACTATGTTAATTTTAACCCTTGATAAAAATGAGAAAGGACTCCATTGATCATTGTGGGGCCAAAAGAATTCCTTGCTCGGGGGTATGGCTAGAGCCCACGAGGCTCCATAACGCCATTACAGTAGGGTGGAGAGAAAGACCTAGTTCATGAGTATGCAATACATTTGTTTTCTCTAATATTGTGTGTGTAATATTAAAGAGATTGTGTTGGTTGAAATGAAAAAAAAAAGGGGTAGTAATGTAAGTTTACTTGTTGGCTTGTTTCTCTCTACAACTCTTAGTCTTGAATTTTGGAGAAATTATTGGAGTCATTGACTATCTTGTATCATACATATGAAGGCTAAATAAATGATATTATTGCATCACTATAAGAGTTTTGAGGATATATGTATTTATTTAAGTAAAGAAGTAAAAAATATATATATACAATGTTAAGTAATGAGAACATAAATTTAAACCTTAAATAAAACTAGATGTATCCTTTTATTTTGTGGTCCAGAGCAAATATATCCATTGCCTTCAAATAACTGTTAACTATAGTTAAATGATGCAGCGAACCAACAAAGAAATCTAAAATTTCTCCGTGATAGTGCTTGATGTTAAAACTACTTTATGCATTGGCTTAGTTCCAACATACTTGTAAAGATACTGTTAGATTGTAAAATGCATATGAGAGGTATAAATATTTATAACTAGCCCAGGTAGTATTCTCAATCAATACATAATGAATCATTAAGGCCTATGTTTTCTATTTTTACACGGTAACAAAATATAACAATTATATGCAGAACTTAGTACACCTATGTTTTGATTTTACCTTTCTTATAATAGAAAAGGTTTTTATAAAAAGATGGGTAAATAAAATTAGGTAAATGAAATGTTGAACCCACTGTAATTGAAACTAAACAATTATCAAGTTTAAGCATTTAAAATAAAAACAGAAATTTTTTTACAAAGATTACATGAGCCTATATTTATTCATTCATCTTGACGATGCATTGTAATGGTATCTGAAATATTCAACTAATGCATTTTTTCTAGACTCATAGCTCATTTATGGATGTATTTAATGAATTTTTCCTTCCTTAAGTACACAAGTTGTGTAATCTGAAATGGGAAGAATAGAGGATAGTTAAATATATCAAACTTCAGGTGAAATTTTATATACAATAAAAGAATAAAGTAGAATAAATTTATTTAAAGCTGTTAAAAATGAACAAAAAAAAATATAGAGGGGTGTACAACCCTGTGTGAGGGTAATGGGGGAGATAGCATGTTGATAGAAGCTCTTCCTGTGCAGTAGGTTACCATCTATCATAGAAAATGTATACTGTCGTCAAAAACAACGAACTTTCCCAGCCTAGTTGAACGAAGCCTTGCGATTGTATTATTTCCTTCACTTTGGCTACCCTCTGATTCAGAAGAAATGCTCTAAAGGTTTCCATCTATCCTGGGAACATTCTGTCCCTTCATATGTCCAACCTTGTGGTTTCAAATACAAGAGTGGGCAGTGCGCTTTCCTTCAATAACATTTAGTGGCTCATTTTGGTCGGATGTAGGAGATTGAATACGTTGCAAACATAGACGCCTATTTGTCTTTTGTCATTTCAAACACAAGGACAATGACATCAATTTATAGTATGAGCATTGTAGAATAGCATTGGCTAGTTTTATAAATTTGGTGGGAATAGCATTACTGCTATAAGTAGTGAAAGTATTAGGGTATTTATTTATTAAATAGAGGATGATCCCTTTGCCAAACAAATATACAACTACTATCATAACTTCCGATTCAGATAATTAGCATTCATACAACTGCTGTTACAAAGCTCTGATAAATTATCTTCAAAAAAAAAAAGAGTGAATACATGAATAGTCATGAATATGAAATGACCACAAGACAAATATCTTGAAATAGAGATATTGAAGGATGCTGCAGGTCTCATTGATGTGTTTGCTGCTGAAAAGTTTTCACCATTCAACTCTAGAACTCACTCCACACTAAATTTTAGAATTTTTATTTACTTTGAAAAAATTAAATCCTTACCTTTATCCACGCTAAATTTTAGGCTTTTTATTTATTCATGCTGAAAAGGTTAAATTTAAAAGACTCTACATATCCCTACTTTCCCTAATTCGTATATTAAAAAAAAAGAAAGTAACAAGAAGTGACTCTTAATATTAGAAAAAACATAAAGGATTAGAAAGACATTATAGAATCATTCCATAATTTTGTTAAACTATTCTTTTTGACTCGTGTTAAGTTTTTATAAAGTGAGAATTTTAAGACTAATAATTTTAACTCTTGATTTATTTATTTTCTTATAGAAAAGAAAATATTTAAAGTTTCCAAAGGTGATATATATAAATCAATAGTTAGTAATGTTATAAAGTGTTAATATAAAAATAAATAAAAAAAGTTGGGTATTAAATTAATTTTATTTAAATAATTGTGATGCATAGATAGTAATCTATATATTGAAAGAGGCTTTGGTAGCTAAACATTAGTAGGCCATATTCATGTCATGTGGATCACTATTACAATAAGTGGTACTACGAATACCAAGAATAATATTGTTAGTTATGCCATTTTCTAAGATTAACTATGGTCAGATAATAGCATTCTAACACCAATAGTCAACAATATCATTAAGATAATACTATTATTATTAAATGATCGAGCTAGGTTTAAATAAACGTATTATTATCTTGGGTGAGCCAATCAAGGGACCATATTACTAGTATAGATAATACGAATGTGTCTTTGGACATGCGATTATTGTCATGAGAATTTCAAGAGCATATTGTTCTTCGAGGTCTCCTACTTACTCGTAGAAGTCTTGAATCATATGTTCCTATAAGGAGATCTCACCCTAGTCCTCTTTCAACCCTAATGATGATTCTAATATGAACTCCATGTACATATGTCTTATAGCTATTAAACACATTTGCAATAGGATTCAAGAAATTTCCTCAAGGAGAAACATTGAAATTTGTTCCTATTTACACATGGCCTACAATCCATACCTTAAGATCTAAGTAGTGGTAAGAATTTGATAATTTGACTTTAGGATGTGCATGATGGGCTTGGTGCACCTGTTTGTGCTCATTCCTAACTTGAGCTCTAAATTTAGTTAGGTCCTTGCGAAGGTGTTCAACCAAAATAATGGTTAGTGTTACACCTCATGCACTCATCGTGTTAATTAGTTTAGTGCCTATTTTACAAAAAAAAGAAAAAAAATTGTTGGGTTTTTCTATTAAAATTTTTGGGCATGACAACTTGTCAACATTACCAAAAATCCACAAAACTAGATACCAATCGGTGAAGAAGTGTGGACTCATCAAAACATACATCATGTACTAGAAATCACCGTCATTGGAAAAAAAAAATTCTATGATTCATAATTTCTTCACTAGAAAACAAAATAATGTGAAAACCCTAGATTTAAATTCCTCTAACATTCAAAAAAATTACATAAAAACCACAAAGCAAGAATCTTCACAATAGACCAATGCAGACCAAATTATCAAATGTCCTATACACCAAATTACCTATTCTAATACTTAGGCAATTTACCACTTCAACTGTCTGCACCAGATCAAACCTTCTTGCAAATATGCATTGGATTCTCATCTATATATACACTCATGCTTCACCAAATTATTTGCATATAAATCTCCATACAATGTTGGCATCAATGACAACACTACATACTATACAACTCATGCTCATTTTTTCTATAAGTATATCAATGACAAACATCTTATTCTTCCAAAAACTCCCCCTTTGTCATTGATGGCTACATGCCACAATTTCTCTCTAAAACTACTTCCCCCCTTTGACATCGAGGGAAAAGGGCACATCTATGTTTTGTTCTTGTTCCCCTTTGACATCACTCAAAAAATCCTTACCAAATTACATACATACTCCCCTTGACTAATATATACATGTAGGAATAAGAGTAACAAAAATTCTAACCAACTCCCCCTAACTGTTGAGAAAATGTGTCTCAACCTTGCAATTACATAAGTTACTATTGATACAAAAGGTACTATTCATCTGATGATGATGTGGGGGTGCAGGGGGTTTCCCCTCGTGAGGGGTCCGATCATTCACTGGACTAGGTCTAGGGCAAACAGTCTTTATCCAGGATCGTGGGTAGTGCCCCTCGAAGCGAAAATTTTATTTATATTTTATTATTATAAATCTTGACTATTCATCAATATGTCCTATATCCGATGACCAATATTTTATTAGCTTGACTTTCCTAGAGGGTAACCCTATTTTATGAGGGCAATCAGACACGCTTAAAGTATTGTGATTTATTCTAAGAGTCTAATAGCTGTCATGTTACCTCTAGAACTTTGGTTGGTGATACTCTTGTGAGAAGCTTGCTCTACAAGTGTATTTTAATATTTGTGATTTCTAAATAATATATTGGGCGGATTTTGGAGTGTGGGGTTTTTCTCCCAAAAGGGTTTTCCCAAATCACTGTGTTGTGGTATGCATGATATTTTTGCTTAAGTTTCTATAACTATTAAAGATTTGTAAAAGTTTTACATTATTCTCCTCTCAAGATTAGTGTAGGAAGTTATTCCGCTACCTTAGTGTCCTTACGCTAACAATACCATCCACATATATACACTAAAATCTTATCAACAAATTAAAATACATAAAAGGAAATACAATCATCCAAAAGAATTATTTGACACTTTAAACTTCTCGAGGAGTTTTTTCCATTCCTTCTTCACTTCTTCCTAGCCTACCTTTCTTGGTGAGGCCAGGCATTCAACTTTGAGTCTTGAACACCATCAAAATTTCTTCACCATCATCTATATGTTGGGTACTAGATCTAACTTCTTTATGTTATCTACACTCATTAGGGCACTAGAGATAGGTAAGAATTTGGTGTTTAAACTATATCCCTTAGATTTCCAAATTGCATTCGTATCTCCTCCTTTTGAAATTGTAGTTGGAAAAACTTCTCATGTAGATTCTCAATCATAGACCTGATGCTCTCATCAAAGTCTTGTTTTGGATCATAGGCACCAAAGGATTTATTAATTTGGGACTCAATGGAGTCCATCTTATATTTTATGCTCTTAGTGCAGCAATGCCATTTCATACAAAATTGGAATAACATTTTGGATTCTACCAAAAAATCCTATACACCTTTTGAGATTATCCTAAAATTTGTTGTGTGCAATGGCACACTTCATTGTTATGTCCATTAGCCTCTTCTCATTTACCTTTTTATCTATTTATTTCTCCAAATTTTCCCTCAATCCACTGAAGTACGCTTTAAAAGAATCAAGAATTTTTTTTAAGTTCTCCATACTGAATAAAGAACTATCAATACTTACTTTGAGTATGCTCTCTTGCAGAATATTTACCACCGCATCAATGAGTTCTACACTCTTTTGATTTGTTTGTAATATTAATTTTTAGATAGAGGCATGAAATACATCACCCAATTGAATCTTTTGTATTGGAGAAATATTATTGATGTCAACTTGCCCCTATTGCATCAAAAGTTAAACTAATTGGGAAGACACTAAGGGTTGGAACCGGGGTTGTATGCTAATTAAGTTTTTCAAGGAATATTTGGAGGTACCAAAAATATTCTCTATCTATCTTTTTCTTTCTACATCCTTCTTTCCAAAACCTTTTCCTTATCACCAATGCTAATTTCTACATTTTCTTTCATTAACCTTAGCTTTGACTAGTGGACTTTCAACATCTTTTGCATCATTCCGAGCATTTTTTAGTAGTACCATTCAAGGCATATTCATCTTTGTATTTCCTTGTGCAACCTTTGCATTAACTTTTGGTTGTAAAGGAGGGGAGTTATGAACTATAGATGCATCCTCCTTCTATACCTCTATAACATTAACATCTGCAATGGTATTATCTCCTACTAGAGGAGCATTATCTGTAGTACCTTCTCCTATAGTGTTCTCTTCACCGATAACATTTTCTTCTACTTTCGAAAGACTATAATCAATATCCTTCTATACATTTTCTTCTTTAGTCTCATGCTCATCTTGAGGATATTCTTGTTGTGCTTCTTCTATATAATATTCGCTTCTGGAGCCAACATTTCATCATGCATTTCCTCTGTGTTGTCTAGAGTAAGACCTAGCCTTTTTTCCAAATAGACAACCTTCTTCATATTCTCATTTAGGAGCCTATCAAGATTATTCTGATCTTTTCTCATAAGGGTGGTTACCCTTTGCTTTGTTCAAAACTCTTTATTATACACTTGAGATAATGCAACTTTATTCTCATCCAAAAGAGATACACTAATCTTTTCCAAAAGAAAAAGACCTCAAATTTGCTTCTTCATCGATTGCCTCCTATATTCTTGCATATAATACATTCCTTAATTCTTTAGGCAACTAATTTTCAATATTCTTCATATTTAATTCAAAATTAATAATATATTTTAATGTTGTTATTGATGACTTTTCAATAGAATTCCTCCTCATGGGGAGGGTGATGGGGTTCCAAGCAGTGAGGAGGCCTCAGTTGAAAGAAATGTGTGTGAGGATGTTGGTGTGAATCTAAACCTTGGCAAGCCAAAACTGTTGAAGATTAATCCTTTATCTGAGGATTTTTCTTACCTTAATGATGACAATACCTCCATGTTTGAGCTATTGGATATGGCTTGGTCAGGTTCCACATGCACCTTTAAACTTATTAAATGGGTGTTACAAGAATTTAACAAGGTCAATATCAAGATCAGGGGCTTGAAGGAGAACATGACAAATGAGCAGAAGGGATCTTCTCATTAAGAGGTTAGTTAACTTGGAATGTTCCTTCTCTGACTTTAAAGCCCAATGTGAGATTCTCCTTGGTGAATTGGAGGGAAGGATAAATGAAAAAAATGAGGATATTAGGAAGTTACTATAGGTAAGCCATAACTCAGTTAAAAATAGTGTGGAATCCCTAAAGGTTCTATTTGGTAAGATTAGTAAACTCAGGGAGGATCAAATGTACTTTGTGGATATGCTTGAGAATGACCAAACCTCTAAAGGTAAGGGGAAGAAGACTACTAAAGATGAGGCTAAAGGCCCATGCACTCAAACAAGGGGGAACCTTAGGAAGTCCTTTCAGGAAGAGAAGAAAGAGCTAATGGACATGGTGAACCTGCATCGCAACCAAGAGATTGAGGTGGCCAACACCTTGAAAAATATGAAATAGATTTGGTGTTTCTTGTTATTTTTCATTTCTACTATCTCATTGCTAGGTCATTATTCTTGGCTATTGGTTTACTTTTTGTTGCTACTTATGCTTCAATTTCTTTCTTTTCTAGCAACATTTTTCTCTAATGTGATGTAAAGGGTTTTGGGTCCCTTCAAAACCTGTTTTCCAATATAATCAAAACAATATATTTTACAATTTATTATTCAATGGTAGCCTTGTCCACCTCATTAAAAGTAGTATACAGAGAAAAAATCTCTTCTAACATTTCATGCTCAACTATCCCATTGAATAACACATCTAACTTTATAGGGATATGAGTCCTTACCAAAGTATTTTTCTTCTTCTTTTTCTTGTCATTTGGTGACTTCTCTTTTTCAAACTCAGGCTTCTTCTCCCCCATTTGTTTCTTGTAGCCCTCCTTTTATTTTTCAATCTCTACCTCACTATTAATGTCCACTTTATCAACCTTTTGTCTTTTAGCACTTGCTTCATCTTGTGAACCTTTAGACTTTATTTTTTGGACCAATTGTGGTTCTTCTTCTTCATCATCATAATCAACATTTACTCCCAAGTATGCTTCTCTTGTTTCTTTTGTTTTAACTCTCATGGGTATGAAATGCTTGGGGGATCATCATGGAAAAAATAGGCCTAAGTGGCAAAAAATATAGAAAAATCGAGTTAGGCAACTTGACATAAAATTTGAATAAGTTATCTATATTATTTCAAAAATATAAGAATAGGGTGTAGAAGAAATTGAATCACGGTTTCTAAAGTAATAAGGTTTTATTTAAACTATTTAGTGAAAAATTAAAATTACAATGTAGTAGTACTTAAATTTCAGGGAAAAAATAAGAAGTAGGTGTCTATCTGACCACCCTAACCACAATAAAATGATAATATTATCTTATAAGATTTTATATATAAGTAGAGGACTCATGTACCAGTGTGATACATATTTTTTTGTAATTTTTTTCC
>VDFB02354470.1:0-10145 GCA_007258455.2 Sequoia sempervirens
ATACAAATATATTTTTATTTATTTAAAAATAATTTTATTGAAGAGGAAGCAGAAATTCAAACTTAGGACCTTTAATTAATTTCTTATATAAGATCTTATTACAAGCATTTGCTACCTACCTTGTTCATAGGACTAAATATGCCTATATCAACATTTCTTCTTCGAAGATTTATCGACTCCACTGAACTATTTAGAGTAGTGGACGATGTTATATATTTCGAACTTGAATTGGAAACATGCACTCTGTCATTGCTAACCTGCAAATCTGTGCATAACAGTAACCAAAAACTTCTTGTTGGTTGTGAATAGCCATTATATCAGAATTTTACCTAAGATATTTGTTTTTGAATTTTCCCAAACTTAAAATTCTGATGAATTCATCAATTAAATGCTGGAACAATCTTTCAGCTGTATGCTTGTTCTGATGCAGAATTTAGGCAGAGACTGGTGTTAGAATATATACATTTTGCAATGAATCAACACTTGATGTCAGATTGCCCTGTAAACTTATTGAAAGCTCTGAATGCTGCAATATAAAAATGAGCATGAAATCATCATGAAACTTTAGAAGAACTCTCAATGGAAAACTTAAGAGAAACTCAAAGTAATATCTCAGCATTTTGAAAACCCATTACAGTAATAATTGTTCTTTCAGAAAAAACTGTGGAAGATTTTAATTGATCTTTTTTTGGATCATATTCTTTATGGATCAATAAAAAGGTAATCTGAGATATTGATACAAAATCATCAAGGAGTGTGATCACAGATATTAATGCAAATTCTGCAACACAATTTCCAGTAAATGCTTTTCATATAATTTCATAAGCCTTCTGTCCATTAGTGGTCTTTGTTGTTATTGTAAAGAACAATATAACATATGGAAAAAAGCAGGACTTACAGCCCACAAGTCTCTAGCTTGAACAACGAATACATGCAGGAAGACCAATGTCTTTCCATTTTGCAGTGATAGAAGATGTCGATCCACTTCTTTTTGGCCATAATACTACGGCCCCTCTTTTTTGTTGGATAGTGGCCCAGCCCAAGGCCCTAATTTTTGCCAAATATAAGTACATTGTACATATAAAAACTGAGGTTTTATTTCCAAGAAAAGAATCGGATTACAGATAATGAGTTGGTCTCATATTTAATTAGATCAACTCCTACAAAAATTCATACCTCAAGATCCCCTTGTTTGCTGACACCTATAGCTCCCAATGGATCTGGACACAGCTAAAAGGGTTGCAGATTCAGATAAAATCAATCCGAAACATGACTGCTGAATAACTTAATTTGATTTGATCAAATTCCTCTAACTGACCTTGATTGACAGCAATGACTTCTTTATTACCCAGAATCCCCAAAGTCTCACTGCTAGCAGACCCAACCGGGTCTCACAACAATCAACAATGGTGCCTGCAAGAGATAAAAACAAATATAATCAAGCGCAGAAGATATTAGAGTTATGGCGCCAGACTTTCTAGGCATGGCTGTTGACTTTACCTAAACACCAAACTGCGTCAAAAAGGCATCCATTTCCAGTAGTCCAGTGTTTTGAGTATATGAAAGTATGCATAAGTAAGACTAAAAATTCATGGGTTTGCAGGTGTACAGGCCAAGAAAATGGACTATGAGGCTCGCCTTATTCATGGATGTGGGTTTTCAAACTAAAACCCGAGCAGGGGTTTTTGACAAGGTATGCATGTCCTGGCCCAATCATGCCAAAATTTTCATAGAACCCTAAAACTCCATAATCATGAATCCTTAATAAGAAGACTAATGCCCTGTTATTATTTTTAGGCCTCTGTTACCCACCTTTATTAAAGCCCATATGCTGAAATGTGACCTGTATTCATCCGTCGTCATCCCCCCATTTCCAACCTCCAACATGTCAGGATCTGGTTTGGCCAATGCAGGGACAAAATTCATTTGACATGCAGTTTGAATTTGTAACAGAAATTAACAGAAGCTTATTAGTTAATAAATGGAGCGAGAAACTAACCATTCCATCCACCAGGACCTGCATAAGATGCCCACTGATCGTTCTGATCAGCTCTAGATGTGATGCTGCAAGGAAAAAAAAATTATATAGATTTTTTTCTAAATTCTTTTATTTTTAATTTAGAGAATACATTTCCCATGAATATATCCTATTATCCTGTGTATTACCTGTCCCATTTGTCTTCTATATGCTCCTGTAGTTCTCCATGCAATGGCAGGTGCCCGTAATGACGGGATTTTTGATCACCCCTGCTCATCTAATAGAAACAGTGGTATCATTTTTTAAGTTATATTAAACTGGAGTTGTGAGGGTCCTTGATTATCCCATAGTTATAGAGATTCCTGAGAAGCATATTTCTGGATTAGATTGTGCAGCTTTTTGGATCAATAGAAATTCATGTCCTGGCCCAATCATGTAAAATTTTTGACAAGGGCCATGCATGTCTGGCCCAATCTCTATACATTTATCAGTGCTTACCATTCAAAGATTGTAGAGATTCTATATACATTTTTGTATAGTCTCTATACAAAGATTGTTAGAGATTCCTATACATTTTTGTATAGTTTCTTACCATTCAAAGATTGCTTAGAGATTCCTGCCCATATAGTCTCTATACATTTTTTGTATAGAGATTCCTGTTTGCAAAGATTTCTTACCATTCACACATTGAATAGAATATAGAACGGCCAGAATTCATCAGTGCTGAACTCATTGCTGGGTACCTGTAGATTTGTATACAAATTCAATTCAATTACCCAAACAAAGAGTAAACCCACATATATAGCAATTGTTGTCCAACTATGGAGCAAATATTATGTACCTTTGTTGAGGTTTTGTTCCAGTATTGTTGCAGTTATCATATTTCAAATAGTCCACCCCCTGCCCATTCATCAAATTACCATTTAAACTTTAATACTAGTAATTAGTAAATATAGTAGAATTTGATTACTAGAACAAGAATAGTATTCAAAACAGGTTACCCATGAAGCAAATGTTTTGGCATCCTGTTCCTCATGTCCAAGGGAACCTGGCATGGTTTCACTGCATGTGTAAGATCTGGTGAAACAAGCAAAACACAAAAATCATGATAGCAGAAAGGGTATATATATATATATATATACAGTTTCACTGAGACCTATCTAAGGCTAGATTCTCTGGTTGATAATTGTATACTCACCCAGCATCAGAATATATTCCAAGTTTGAGACCCTTCGAGTGAACATAATCTGCCAAAGCCTTGATGCCTGAAGGAAATTTTGAAGCTCGAGCAACCAGATTGCCCTGCCAACATATAAGAATATTCTGAGTTCCTCAGAAAGCTTGCTTTCATTATCAATAATATTCAAACATCTTCAGCAAAAACTTAACAGCAGAAACTCATAACTGACTAAACTACTTATAGGATAGATATGACTAAATCACAGATATGAAAGTTGTTCTGAGTACAGTTCTTCAACAAATCTTGGTATTGCTATATTATATAACAAGTGAAAAAGTACGTGTGGATCTGATTCTCATATTATTTATTGATTTATATATAGCATACCTGAGCATCTCTGTTTTGCTCACCCCAACAATCTTCTGGTATTTCATGGACAAAACTGGCTAACATTAATATAAGGCTTAAGCTATTGAATTAACAGGGAATATTTTTAAAGGAACGCTATATGCCTTACCTATATTTACATATTCATATCCGACCTTGGATAGTCCAGTGGAAATCAGTGCATCAGCTGCATTATGCAAACAAAAAAAGGGGTCAATTTTGAAGTTCCATTTCAAATCATCACTAAAATTTGAAAACCATAAACTTGGATGAAACAATCTGACTACTCAACAGACCCATAGTTTCTGCAATTTAAAATCATGTACTGTCTTAGTAACTACGAGCACAAAATCATGCTACTCCTTCATAGATCATCAACACCTCTGCCTTGAGTGCTGCAAATTAACTAGACATATAACTACACCTCGTAGACAGGAGCTATTGAGCAGAAGAACAAATTGTAAGTTACCTGTTCCACGAATGATACTTTCATCAATTGAACAAGCAAAATGATTCCAGCTGTTCCATCTGAATGCAAGAAAGACTCAAATAAATGAAAGGATGAGCATGGATACTGTTCAATTAGTTTTTCTTTTAATCTCATTGAGAAAAATAAACTAAAACCACTTGTTTCCCAAGTATGATACTGATCTAGAGTAAGCCAATTTCAAATAATTTCAGAGTAGCTTATAATCGTATCCATAGAATGAGGAAAAGTTTGTAGAGTTGACATGAACCACACAATTTTCCATCACTTGAACCATCAGTGGAGTCCCAACCATTGGTGAATTTCAAAACACTTAAACAAAACACCCATTTTTTTTCCCAATTTGTTTTGGTATTGGCAATGCAAAAACATACCCCATTGGAGGGGTCTTTCCGATCCCATTGGAGGCTCCATTGGTCTGATCCCACCGTCCAATAGTCAGAAGTGCTGTAAGTAGAACAGGCATTACTTCCATGTTTTTCCAATCTCTAAAACAGAGACCTAAAACCAGAACAGCCTGCAATATCAGATTCATATGTACCTTTCATCCACTTACTCCAAATGAATATTATGAAATGGTTTCACACTTTTAGCTTGGATTGCAGCAATTACCATAAAATTTAGTCCTTCAATCTTATCATTCAAGCCTATGAACATTTTTTCCTGATTCATTAATAAGTCAATGCATTCCAGAGTACAAAGCACTGTTGTCAGGAGACAACTCCTTAAAGTATACATAATAGTTATGAGACCATTTACTGAAATTTAATTGAGTAATTTTCAGTTATTTTTTACTGAGACCTAAATGATTTATTAAAATTTAATTAAATAGTTTTTAGTTAATTTATATTATGACTTATTTATAATAAGTATTAATTAAATTATTCATAATCATTAGAAGTTATTTTTTCTAAATTCAAAGTTATAAAATTAAATTTTGATAAATTCAGAAAATTAAACAGAAGTGATATTAAATTAATATAAATAACTTAGAATGGATCTATACTAGGTGTCCCTTTTCTTTTGGTTTTCTATAAGAAATATAAGAAATAAATATCTGAGAGGAAAGAACTACTCTAGATTGACAAATTTTAATGGGGGCAGTTAGCTACCATATCCACCTATGACAAATTTTAGATAGATTAGAAACCCTATACAAGTTTTGGGTGAAATGCAATATTATTTAGTAATATACAATTAATTTGAGAATGATGTATATTAAATGGTTTGGTTTGGATGTGATTTAGGGTTTATTGTTTAGGATTTTTAGATTGTTTAATGGAATAATCTATAAGTTTTTATTTGGTTTGAGAATGATGTATACTAAATAGTTTGATTTGGATGTGATTTAAGGTTTATTGTTTGGGTTTTTTAGATTATTTAATGGAATATTGTATATATTTTTTTATTGATTTTATTTTTAATTTTGTTTTTAGGGTATACTAAGGTTATTAGTGTATTTTTTGTTTTATTTTATAATCTTTATCTGGAAAAATAAAAATGATGGCATCAAAGAGGGTATGAAAATTTATTTCGAAGGCATATGACAAGGTAATGATATTGAATCTCCTTCATATGTTTGCCCTTTTGTAGATGTAGATTCTATTTTCTAGTGGTGAGAATTTTATCTTAATTGCTTGTTATGTAAGTCATCTCCTTAGAGTAATCTTTGACTACGTAGGTTAAAGATATTTGGGAATGTCATAGCACCAAGTTTATTGGGTTTGGAACCTTACTAGGGATTTTTTTTAATTTTCTTTCCAAGACACCCAACAAATTCACATATTTTTAATTGCTCTAGTAGCTAGTTCATGTGAAAAAACTTGTTATACTTGCAACTTAAGGTCTTAGAGCAAGCCTTACTTAAGGTCTACATGTGGGTCAAACTTTTGAGGTCCCCAACTCATTTTTGGGCTTTCTCAGAGTAAATTATCCATTCACATGCATTTCATTTTCCATGATCCAAAAAGAATATGTTCTACTTTTCCCCACCAAAGGGTTTGTGTTGAAATGGGGCTCATCAATAACCCTAAGGAGCTTGTGGAGATTTAGGTTGGGTCCCTTCTCCTTTTACAGAAGGTGAATCAATATTCTTAATTCTTTCTTTAGGTGTCAATCCCCTAATTGCACAAGTAGGGACTATCATCATTCCATTGTTGACCCCTAAGGATGAGGATCAAAATACTATAGGAGGGAATAAATTTTCACCCTCAAAAACCATCAAATCTAGCAAGTGATCTCCTTCAACCAAAACCCAACACTACATCCATTTAAGTCTAACTCATTTCTTATTTCTAAATAGTCCACTCTTAACAAGAACACTCAATTATTGCTAGGAAAAGGTTAGTGCTTTTTCATCATGACCCTTCAATTGATCACTTATCCCATTTCTTATAGGCAATGATTCACCAAGGGGAGATTTGAGGAGAAAATGTTCTTCAATTTTCACATGGTGCTTATCTCTTCCTAGAATACCATCTACTTTTGTAATACATTTACAAAAACCAATGGTAGCCAACCTAACCTCTCCATAGAAGACACCTTCACATGAGAGTGACTTGTGATTTTATGGAATGTTCATGGCCTTATATAAACTTCTTACAAGTTTTCTAGATATTAGTTGAACATATTAGAAACCTAACATTTTTTTATGTTATCTACATTTAGGATGTGATTGTTGATTATTTTCTTCATACATTTTGAGGATGATATGGACTCATTTCTTTTGGTTTACCACTTTCCTTGAGAATGGTCACAATTATGTGCATGCATTTTTCTTTCCCTATATTGTAATTGTTTTATTATTGCTTCAATGGAAGATCTAAATCACCATGTTGTGTGGATTACACTCAACATTAATGGTTGATCTATTAATATTATCAAATTTAAAGTTCCTATCAATGGCTTGAAAATAATGATATTATGGAGATGATCGGATGAAAACCTACCCTTTTTTAATTGATTTTTTTGCAACAACTTTAACATGGTGGAGTCACTAGAGGACAAATAGGGTGTTGTGATAATGAGATGGTGCATCAGTGAGTGAGAGACTTGAATTTACTTTTTAAACCATTAGGACTTGTCACACCTAGATTTATCAATGTGTGTATTCCATGTTGGATCTTTGGTTTATATGATCTAACATATACATAGATTCTAACAAGGTCCTTAAACAATTATATCATGTCATAATTTCTAAGCAATACATGTTTTAAATCATATCTTATGGTGGGTGCTTAATCAAAGCACAATTAAAGATCATCATTTCTATAAATATCCCATCACATTGCATCATGTTTAGGATAATCGACCTCAAAAGTTCCTAACACAATGTTTTATCTTAATCTATCACTCATATCTCTTAGGGGAACCATCTACCTCTTCATGTGGATGTGGAGCCTTGAGCCACATTTGTGACTTATTTCCAGTTGGATCAAGTGTTGGAATGTTGTAGTAGTTAAAATCTATAATTAGACCGTCAAACAATTGACAAAGAGTTCACACTTGGGTTTCTCCATACTTAGAAAATAACCCCTTCAACCTCCATTTTTAAAATTTGGCTACTCAACTCGAGCATACACTTAAATTTAATGCATGCCACTATGGTTAGGGAACTCACATTAAATCTCACCAAGTGAATGTATCAAAGTCAAGGACAATGCCACTAAGGAATTCTTCAAATAAATTTACCTTAAGTAGTCCACAAGTTAACTAAAGGTTATCTAGTATAATATTTGATATATTATGTCCCTTTTAGAGATGTCCAAATCATTTTTAGATGATTATAGGTTGATCTTTCTATAAGGTCAAAAATTCTTTAATTTATAATATTCATCTTATGTTTCCACCCTCACTTTAGTAACTATTCCCCCAATTATGTTATAGGATTCGTTTAGGTCACTTTTCAATTTTTCCCTATCAATGGATTGATTCCCCACTAGAATTTTTTTTTTTTCAACCTCCAAAACCTATCTTGGATTTTTTGTCAAAATTTCAAAAACACTTGCGTGCCAAAACATTAGTTACTTGGACATGTGTGCAATTCAAATGCTTTTGTCAAATTTTAATTTAAAATATAGATATTTTAACTATATATTATAACCTAAACCTAGAAGCTTTCCAATATGTTTCGTAGTGGTAACCTAACCCTAAAATATAAATAAAGCATGTTAGATCATTTGAATTCATATCAATCATATCATTCCACACTCTCAATATATATGTGCTACATTTTCTTAAATATAATACAATTTATATAACATTTTATAGCCACCATATTGAAGATCTATAGAAAGAGCCTTGCAGTACCTTCCTCAAGTATTTCATGATTGAATCCTCCATCTCCTAAGTACATTCTTTCAATTCTCCAAGTTGTGATTCTCTCCATACCCATCATTAATCCTTCCCAATGGCCTTTAAGCATTATAATTCCCTTCTACATATGAAAACAAACCCCTTATATCCTTCACAAATTGGGTAAGTGCATGAAAATGGGGGACCAAAATGGTGTCTTAAATAGACATCTTTTTATAAAAAATTAGGAAAAACTAACATTGGATGAGAAATTGAAGATAGTTACACTCAAAATTTGAAGATGCAACAAGAACAAGAGTCATAGTGATCTGAATCTACTTTCTAAACTAAGTTAATTTATTTTGAAAATGGTGGAGATTAAGGAGTTCAAATAAGGGGAGCACACATATTGCTCCTATTTTTTAAAAAAAAACATAACATAGCATCTAGTGTGCTCCCCCTAAAATATTAACCTCTTTTTAGTATTTCAAAAAATGCTTTGGTGAAAAATTAGCTAACACCATGTAGTTTATGCTTGATTTTTCTACTAGTTTTTTAATGAATATAGGATTTTTTACTAATTTTCAAACCAAACATATCTTGAAAAATAAAAAGTTGAGCATGCTGCCCCCTAATCTTTATTAAAAATAATTGAAAATTGTTTTTTTGAATGTGTATAGAATAGAGTCTAGAATGTAAAAATGTTTGTTTCAAATTTGATGAATGGATAAAAAAATAAAACCAAAAGTACTATACATAAGTTTTGAACAAAGAAGGATGTCACTAGAAAAAAAAATAAAAAATCAAAACCTTAAAATAATCAAAATATAGAAAAAATTACATGGTTAGAAAGGTAAGAGAGAGATTGATGTTATTGTGGTATTTTTTGACACAACATTGAAATACATGCAAACCTAATGGAGAGCATGCTTGAGATTAAGTCATATTTTTATAATTTACAAAAAATATGTCTTTAGGTATTGACATGTAAGTCCAACCCTATGGATTGGATTCCAAAGGAAAATCCAACCCTAAGATTTTGTAATTTATCCAAAGCATATAAAAATAATAGTTCATTATAGTGTGCTCATATTTACAGTGTGAAGAAAAAATGAAACCAATAAGTAGGAGAGATAAGAGGATTAAGAAGGGAAGAGTGTCGAGATATAGATATATAAAGAGATGGAGAGAGGAAGAGATAGAAATAGAGATAGAGGGATATATCTCTCCCTCTCTTTATCTCTCCACCTCTCTCTATCTCTATCTCCCTATCTCTCCCTATCCATCTCTATCTATATTTATCTCTCTCCATCTCTGTCTCTAGATACTTCTCCCTCTCTTCCTTTTCGTAGACCTCTATATATCTCTATTTTATTATCTATCTCTCTCCATTCTTATTCTTCTATATCTCCCTTGCTATCTCTCCCTCTCTCTCTATCCATATCTTAACTTACCTATATCTCCCCATCTCTCTATCACTCTCCCTATCCCTCTCTATCTATCTATATATCTACCTCTATCTATATCTCTCCCTCTCTCCCTCACCTTCTTCCTCCTCTCTCTATCTATATATTTATCTACATCTAAATCCATGTTTCTCAATATGTATCCCTATATCTCTCTCTATATCTACCTCTATTTATATGTCTCCCTCCCTCCCTATCCCTATCTCTATATATTGATATATCTCCACCTCTTTCACTCCTCTAATCTCTCTCCCTCTCTAAATTAATCTCTCTACCTATCTCTCCCCCTCTCCCCCTCCATCCCCCTCTCTATCTCTCCCAATGTATCTCTACCTTGAGCTCTCTCTTTATCTT